>VRLP01003750.1:0-58818 GCA_009660295.1 Lophius piscatorius | reverse complement strand
TATAATAGGACTAAGAATGAAGACAAACTATATAATAGGACTAAAACTAGGAAATACTATATAATAGGACTAAAAATTAAGACAAACTATATAATAGGACTAATAATGAGGACAGACTATATAATAGGACTAATAATGACAACATACTATATAATAGGACTAAGAATGAAGACAAACTATATAATAGGACTAAAACTAGGAAATACTATATAATAGGACTAAAAATTAAGACAAACTATATAATAGGACTAAAAATTAAGACATACTATATAATAGGACTAATAATGACGACAAACTATATAATAGGACTAATAATGAAGACAAACTATATAATAGGACTAAGAATGAAGACAAACTATATAATAGGACTAAAACTAGGAAATACTATATAATAGGACTAAAAATTAAGACAAACTATATAATAGGACTAATAATGAGGACAGACTATATAATAGGATTACCCACACATTATCACAGGTCTCACCTGTCCATAGACATCAAGGCGATTCAAAAACATCTGATAGCTGTTGAGATATTTTAAGTTATTTTTGGTTAAGTCATACAAAAGAAGCCTTAACAATAACCCTGAGTTGGGATCATTCACACACTGGACCGGATCCAGCAGCTTTAGACCAGACGGGAAACAGGAACAAAGACGATGACGTCATCACACATGTCCCGGGTCAAACCCCGCCCCCTTGTAGCTCAGAAGACGAGCTCAGAAAACAGTCACTGTATAAATTATACGTAATTATACCGTTCATCTATTACAAAGAACTCTGGGAACTTGAACTGGGAACAAGAACTTTTTCTAGAGTTCATTTATTTCCTGAACCGACCACAGAACTGGACTTACGTCAGTAAAAAAACAAAAACACCGTGAAGTATTGCGTGTTAGTGTAGCGTTAGAGGCCGGGCGGAGGATCGGAGCGTAAGATGACCTTCCCTGAACTCGTAGGGAACAGCTGCCAGTCATCCGGTAACACGATCACCAAAACACGAGCGGCGGCCGGCGAGCGGCGATTGGATCAGAACCCCGAGGCGGCAGAGACAGACGCTGCTCAATGAAATGTCACAGGGGCAGCTGTCCGACGGCGTCGTACGTCGTACGGGCCCGTTTGTTAACGAGCGTGTTTAATGGCGGGCGGTCGCGTCGACTGGGAACATTGCAGAAATGTAGACGTTTTATGAATACGAGGTGTCAGCGGGGATTTCTGAGGTCAGTACTAGAGCGATGCAGCTGCGGGTCGCTCACACGGAAACGGAAACGCGAATAAAGCTCAGTTTTCATTTACCGTTTCTGGATTTTAGCTCAATCTGAAGTTTTGGAGTTTAATCAAAAAGTTGAACTTTGTAACTTTATTACCTGAAACAACCCGAATAAACACAAAAATTAAGGTTTTACATGATAATTTATTTAACCAAAAAGGTTATCAAACACCAACAAACCGTCAAACAGGCTCCGCCCCCTTACAACCTAACTCCTACAAGAACTGCTTTAACAACTGACTCCAGCTGGACTGGACCCGCCCTGATCTGATCAACTACATCACCACTTCAATAGAACATCTTCAGAAGCAGGAAGTTGTTTCCCAGCTCTCACCAGTAGCACACTATGCCACAATCATAAGAAATCCCCAGAAGGTGACTGAAATCCATCAGTCTGGTATGGGTTCCAAAGCTGTTTCTAAGGTTCTGGGACTCCACAGATCCACAGTGAGACACATCATCTACACATGGAGAAGACCTGGAACAACAGTGAACGTTCACATTATTCCAAAAGTCCATCGTTTGTCAGTATGACGTTTGTCCGGGTTTTTCCTGCGTCGTCTCATTTGTAAAGGGAGTGAAATGTCTTTTTCTGTCTGCAGCTCTTTGACCACGTGGCAGATTGCCTGGGCGACTTCATGGAGAAGCAGAAAATCAAGGACAAGAAACTTCCTGTGGGATTTACGTTCTCCTTCCCCTGTGCCCAGACCAAACTGGACGAGGTAAACCGCGAGGGGATGTTAAACGGATACATTCTGGAATAAACTCTTAGTTTAAGAGTATTTCAGTTCCTTCTCTCTATTTTGAGATTAATGACACTCGTGTCAAATAAGGAATAAAGGACGTTTTTTTATCATTTTAGTTTTCTTTGATAATGTTTATTTACATTACGCAATAAAAGAAATATAGATTTAAAGGGCCAGTCCACAGGATTCAGGGACATCTAGTGATGAAGTTCCAGAATACAACCTCAGCTCACCCCTCCCTGTCAAAGCATGATGGGGAATATACAGACCACAATAAGAAAAGAAAGAAGTTAAAGAAGTGTTGGAAACAGGTTGCTGGAAAAAGCAAGGGACCGAAAGGTCACGACTTGCCAACTTTGATCTCTTGGTATGGTTTTCTGCTCCAGGCCGTCTTACTGACGTGGACAAAGAAGTTTAAAGCCAGTGGAGTAGAAGGCATGGACGTGGTGCAGCTCCTGAACAAGGCCATCAAGAAACGAGGGGTGAGCTTTTTTTTTTTGTTTTCTCTCTTAAACCCAACAGATTTTATACAAGGGATTCAGACGGGTCGGATTATTGGCCTGTGTCGAGCTGAGAAAACGACTAAGTTAAACGTTAAAGCCATAAAAGATCAACAGTAGAACTCAAGGGTTCTGATGAGTCCGGTATGACCCGGTTCCGGAGAGATGGGTGCATCAGGGTAAGAAGAACGGCATCCAGGTATTTTGAGGACGGAATAATCTGGGAGTTATTTTTGTATTTTGAGGATAAAACTATCTGCCAGCCATGATTGTATTTAATGTTTGGGTTTTGGGTTTATCGTCATCTTCCTCTCTCAGGACTACGAGGCAGACATCATGGCGGTGGTGAATGACACAGTTGGCACCATGATGACCTGCGGGTTCGACGACCAGCGCTGTGAAGTGGGCATCATCATCGGTAAGACTTGTTTTTGTTTTTTTGGGGGGGGGTGGGGGGGGACTAGGTGTTCTTGTGAGACTAGGTGGTAGCAAGAAGGTTCTGGGTTCAAACCCACGCCTAGGTTCTATCCATCTTCCTTAAGTCGATTGCTGATGCCCGCAGTGCACGATACTTCCACTAGAGGGCGCCATAGGCTCTTCCACTCCACTGCCTGCTGAGCTCCAGGGGTCCGGAGTCATGCCTCTCTCTGCCTCCTCACAGGAACGGGAACCAACGCCTGCTACATGGAGGAGCTGCGTCACATCGACCTGGTGGAGGGAGACGAAGGCCGGATGTGCATCAACACCGAGTGGGGGGCCTTCGGGGACAACGGGTCCATAGAGGACATCCGCACAGAGTTTGACCGCGAGATCGACAGGGGCTCCATCAACCCGGGAAAACAACTGTGAGATCTTTACCCACCGAGAAACATTTCACCAGTTCTTAGAGAAGATGGAACATCTAATCAACGACTTGCGGCCGTTCCTCCCTCTCCCTCTGCAGGTTCGAGAAGATGGCCAGTGGGATGTACATGGGTGAGCTGGTCCGACTCATCCTGGTCAAGATGGCCAAGGAGGGGCTCCTGTTTGAGGGCCGGATAACCCCGGAGCTCCTGACGAAAGGGAAGATCGACACCAAACACGTCTCCGCCATCGAGAAGTGAGTGAATGACTCGCTCTCACAGGAGGCGGAGTTAAACCGGGATGAATGGCGTCGGTCCGTCAGCAACCGGATTTCTTGTCTTTTCAGGACTAAAGAGGGACTGAAGAAATGTATGGAGATCCTGACGCGGCTGGGGGTGGAGCCTTCCGATGAGGACTGTCTGGCCGTGCAACACGTCTGCACCATCGTGTCCTTCCGCTCCGCCAATCTGATCGCTGCGACGCTGGGAGGCATCCTCTCTCGCCTGAAGGAGAACAAAGGAGTCGCCCGCCTGCGCACCACCGTGGGCATCGACGGGTCCCTGTACAAGATGCACCCTCAGTGAGTGACCTTTAGTCCAGAGAGCCCTCCCTGCTGGGGGTTGTGGCTGACCTGTAGACCGGTCCGGCAGAAGGTTCTCCGGGACAATCCTTAAAGCGTTGGCGAACCTCACAATCTCCTTTTCTCACCAGATACGCCCGCCGCCTGCACAAGACAGTGCGTCGCTTGGTCCCGGACTCAGACGTCCGCTTCCTGCTGTCTGAGAGTGGCAGCGGGAAAGGTGCCGCCATGGTGACGGCGGTGGCGTACCGTTTGACGGAGCAGTCGCGGCAGATCCAGCAGACGTTGGCAGAGTTCCGGCTGAGCAAAAACCAGCTGTTGGAGGTGAAGAAGCGCATGAGGGCGGAGATCGAGAGAGGCCTGAAGAAGACCAGCCAGAAGGAGGCTACGGTGAAAATGCTGCCAACCTTTGTGCGGAGCACGCCCAATGGAACAGGTGACTAAAAAAAAAAAGAGATCCACAGACAGGTGGGACCCGAATCAGGTTCACAAAACAAAAAGCCCCCCTGAAAGAGAGCGAGTAGAAGAACAGATGGAAAACATGAAGGCCGTAGAGTAAACAGTGAAACATGAGGAGATTCAAATCCCTAAGAAAACAGGTTTAGCTTTAAGAACGTCCCCAGAGGTGTTCCAGTGCGGCTACTGCCAGCGCCGTTAGTCCTTAGCCTTGATGGAGGGACGGCCAGGAGCAGCTGTCCTCTGGATCTGAGAGGCGTAGGGCTGGGGAGGGGGGCAGAGGTCGGGCCTGACTGCGGAAAGCTCGGAAAACAGAAGACCAATACTTGACCGCCGGCCAGTTCAGGGTTATCAGAGCCGGAGTGATGTCATCCCTGAGTAGCAACGACATTCTGCACCAGCTGCAGGCGCGAGGCGAGGAGGATCTTCTGAGGTCCAAACAAAGAGAACCGTGGTGATTGTACGGCGTAGACATCAACCCAGTCCTGATCACTTTTCATTCAGTTAGACTAGCAGTTTGAGTTTGGTAATGTTTCTAAGCTGGAAAAAGATTCTCCTCTCCAAGTGACCCCCGACCTTCTTACATTTTTGTGTCTATCTCAGACTGAACTAGCATGAAAAGAGCTAGTTGTTCCACCAAAACGCCTCAGATAACTAGATATCAGTCTCGTCTATTTGGGGGGAATTTTGGCCAGCGAAATTCATATTTACCTCAGTGATGGCGAGTCGTCCTGGTCCTGAAGCAGCAAATCATCTCCACAACGTTCCACTGCCACCTCCACGTTGGACCGCAGGTCTGATGTTCGTCTGGTGGAACGCTGTGTTTGGTTTCCACCAGATGGAACCGGACCCCTGTTTCGATGTCTGAGGTCTCGCAGATATGAAGAGGATTCTTGTCTGAAAATATTTTACTGCAAATATTGTTGTATTGATAAGATTTTGTAAAAGAACCAATATTTAGCCCGGCAGTATCTATATAGATTGATAATAGAAGCTCCGAGACTTTTGAATCTTGACAAGCTAGCAGCCAGGAAGTAGCTCCACACAACAGACAAACCTGATGTGAATATTCTTGATGCATGTAGAATATATAGACACATGAACACAAACCTAAAATAAGCGGAAATGTAAAAAATGAGTATCCATTCAGAACGTTCCCATTTACTTTGTAGCAGCTCGGATCGGTCATTGAAACACGGACGACGGCTGTGGTTGTCCTGAATCTAGCAATACCACATCTGAAAATATAGCAGGTATAGACAGGAAGTTATATCACTAATGTAGGAGGTGTCGGTTGAATCTCCTAAATGAGGAGTGGTGATCATCTCTTGGATTGGTTTTTCAGTTTGCTTATTTTTTTTTTACATTTTTAGGCAATCTTCACTTCCGTTTGCTCCCAAACATACTGGTTATGGTCCGTCCACAGCAGCACAAATAGAGCTCCCTCTCTTTGTGTTGGGTAATCCCTGTTGAACAGTATGCAAATTTTTCTTGACCTGTAAGAAGCAGATGTTGCCTCCTCGGAATGAACGCTTCATGTCAGGGTGGATTTTTGCGTTCGCCTGAAGGGAAACGGTTCTGACGTCGGTTCATTCCTTTGTGCAGCGGTGGGACCTGCTGCACCGCAAAGCGAGTCAGTTTGTACAAGTGAGGAGAAAGTACTGCAGTCACAACATTCATGGCGAGGTTCAAATAATCGAAAAGTGTCCTGAAGATGCTAGAACTAAAAAACAAAAAAATCAGACTAGAGATTCAGAAAATGGGGAGCCGAAAACGTTTGGGGATAAAGCTCCTCCTAGTGTCGGGACATTACAACCGACTTTTCCCAAAGTCCATCCAGTTCTTCCTCACATTAAGGTCTATGCGGGTATTAAATTTGAAAATGATCCATGAAACATTTTTTGAGTTATGTCCAGAACACAGTATTTTTTTATTTTTATTAAAAAGATCCCCCTAGTGAGTAAAATATGAACTACCAGAGTAAAATCTGATATTTACGATATAATTCTCCTCGAGTTGATTCTTATGCACTAAATTTGAACTAATTTGGGCCAACGACTGAGAAATTTTAGGTGATAAAGCTCCAACTAGTGTCAGAAATATACAACCGACCGTTCCTAAAATCAATCCAGTTCTTCCTCGCACTAAGGTCTAAGTGGGCATGAATTTGAAAATGATCCATGGAACGTTTTTTGAGTTATCGAGTCAACAGGAAAGATCAGCGGCAGAGGCGGCGATGACGATTCCATAATATCCCAGACTTTTATGTCATTATGCCGACAATGTTAAAAATTTGGTTTGAGAATCAAATCGGACATGAAAGCCGTTCAATGAGACAGAATTATACGCAATATAACTTTAAGCAGTTTTCCCGACTATTTAACTAACACTGAACGAAATCCAGCGGGTCGACCCTCCTCCCTTTGGAGATCTGATTCTGAGGCCCCTCCCCCTTAATAAAAACATGCTAACTCAGCCTTTCTTGCACTCCAGAAAACGGAGATTTCCTCGCTCTGGATCTCGGAGGGACGAACTTCCGTGTGCTTCTGGTGAAGATTCGAAGCGGGAAGAAGCGATCAGTGGAGATGCACAACAAAATCTACGCCATTCCGATCGAGGTCATGCAGGGCACGGGGGAAGAGGTAACGAGTCTCGCCGTGATCTCAGGTTTACTCTGGTACTTGATCAACATTGAAGTGGACCAAAATGCGTAAAAAAAACAACATAAAAAAAATCGATTTTGCCTCGTTTTCATCTCATTTCAGCTCTTCGACCACATTGTTCACTGCATCTCCGACTTCCTGGACTACATGGGAATGAAAAGTGCTCGACTGCCGCTGGGTTTCACCTTCTCCTTCCCGTGTCATCAGACCAGCTTGGATGCAGTATGTCCATTACAATTCAATCAAAACAAGAACATGTAGTCCGTACTTGAATGGACTACATTCAAGTATTTGAAATGTAGTCCAGTAGCCATATCGTTATGATGACCGACCTAATATCGCGTGGTTCCCACCATACTCACGAAGAACCGCTCTGGCCGGTTGAGGCATGGACAAGACAGAGTGACATGTTACATAACTACACAATAGCTACTGAATCAATTCCCACAAAACAATGTGGAGGGGCGGGGCTCGGGCGAATCGCTCTAAAGAACTATGTAGGATTGTTCTGCCTCGGGGGCCGACTGAATGCTGAGTTCTAGTAAAGGGAAAACGGTTTTCGCCCGTAAGGCCTAGACTCCATTAGACCTCTGCAGACGTGCTTTGGTATCTGCTACCAGATCCTTTAAGTCCTGGAAATTGGATGGGACTTGTTGGTCCAGAACATCCCATAGAACTAGATTGAGATGTGGGGAATCAGGTGGTTGTTGTGTTCGTCCAACAATCCCTGAAGCATTCCTGTAGTGAGTCTGGGAGCTTCATCCTGCTGGAAGAGGTCACTTCCATTAGGTAGGTGCTGGGTCTCAAAGTTAAATCCATGTGAGTGGTAGGACCCAAGGCTTCCCAGCAGAACATTGTCCAAAGCATCACATTGCGTCCCCCCATTGCCTTATTCCACTTTCCTTATTCCCATAATGCATCCTAGTGCCATCTTGGTGTACTACAATGGCTACTGCCTTTGCTAGCCTTGGCCCCCATGTGTGGTTGTTCTACCTTAGACTACTTTGGGAGGTTCAGACCACTGTAGACCAGAAACACCAAACGAGACCTGCAGTTCCAAGTCGAGGAATCAACCACAATCTGACTCTCGTCATAGTTTCTCAGATCCTTACCTTACCGGAATTAGACCTAAACCTTCCGATACACGATTTGAAAAACTTCTCTAACCTCTTGGGACTTTGATAGAGAATTATTTTTCTAGCGCTGTACTAACCCAACAGGATTTGTGCGATAGTTCGCAGTAAACTTTCTGTGCTCCGTAGGGTACCCTTGTAACTTGGACCAAAGGCTTCAAGGCCACGGACTGTGAGGGTGAAGATGTGGTTGAGTTACTTCGGGAAGCGATCAAGAGGAAAGAGGTAAACGCACAAAAGGCACATCGGGGAAAAGTGTTACAATAATAATTCAGCACTGCATTGAACCTCCACCCCATAATACTAACATCTGCCGCTTCCCTGCTAGCTAAAATGAACATGCTACTTTGTACAGGGCAGTAGCGGTAGAGGACTTAGCCGCACTAGAACTGGTTCTGGTATGAAGGAACTGTTTTTAGGATCTGTGGGTTCCCTGTTTATTTATAGGCAGAGAAATAATTTGACAAAAAATGGTGATTCATGACATTCGTCGTAACTCTAAACTCTTCATCCTGTGGAGGTAACTTTCAGGAGATTTAATTTATTCAAATGATTTCCCCCCCTTTTAGATCGAGGATCCAGTAAGTAACCGTAAATCGTTAAGCGGCAGGTAAAGCAGCGCAGGACTGTGTGACTAGCATGTCATAACACCTGGGAGACCGACCTTCAGATATAGTAGAGGGGTGTGTTTCTGCGATGCCGCGTCTTACTTAAGCTCAGGATTAGCGTAAAAACGCTGCTGTGTACTTTGTGTGGTTTTTTTTGGGGGGGGGGGGCCAGACATGCTGATTTATTCAAGCGTTTGGAATTTGTTGTGTTGTTTTGTGTCTTTTTTTAGAAGTTACAACATCCAGCAATCTATTCTGGAAGATAAAAGCTAACAAATATTGTGATATTATGCATTAATGCAATCTGTTGTGAATTAACTCTGGATATTGGATTATAACACTCAGCATGAACCTTGACTCGTCGTCGCTCGGTTTGTTCTTCCACCTGCGATTGCTCATCCCGTCGTTTGCTCTGGCAGGAGTTTGAGCTGGACGTGGTTGCCATAGTGAATGACACAGTGGGGACGATGATGACCTGTGCCTACGAGGAACCCACATGTGAGGTGGGGCTGATTGCAGGTAAGTCAAACACATTATTCCACTCTGTACTCATGGGGTACATCCAAAGGAGTGCCACAGGGGTCAATCCCGGCACCCCCTACTTTTTATCGCATACTATATGTTGACCATCTACATCAAGGCGTTCCTCTTTATACTGATGATACTCTGGTATACTGCTCTGAGAATCGATGAGTATCTACGCCGTCACAGAGTTGTCGCTAATGTAGCCTTTAGCTTAGGCAAGCAAATGCTAATTTCGCCCATTAGCAACTACAATAATACCCCGCGGCAAAGATCTAAAATACCCATAAGGCCACAATCTTAAGGGCCAGAGCTCGTTCTTCGTCATAGGATGTGCAGGTTGAGACTGATGGGATGTGGCCATGTTTCCTGACAGGGACCGGCAGCAACGCCTGCTACATGGAAGAGATGAAGAACATCGAGATCGTGGAGGGAAACGAGGGACGCATGTGTGTCAACATGGAGTGGGGCGCCTTCGGAGACAACGGCTGTCTGGACGACATCAGGACGAAGTACGACCAGTCGGTGGACGAGAACTCGCTCAACGAAGGCAAACAAAGGTCCGGACACCTCCACCAGTCTGAAGGCGTGTTTGTGAGTGTGAGACGCTGTGACATATCTGTGTCCTTCACGGCAGGTATGAGAAGATGTGCAGCGGCATGTACCTCGGCGAGATCGTCAGGCAGATTCTGATCGATCTGACCAAGCGCGGCTTCCTCTTCCGGGGACAAATATCTGAGACGCTGAAGACCAGGGGCATCTTTGAGACCAAGTTCCTGTCGCAGATAGAGAGGTGGGTCCATCGCTGCGCTGATTAAGGATTATTTCTGCGGACTTTTAAACACAGAAAACACGTCTTTTAGGACTTGATGTTTGTTACAGATCGCCGTCTGGACTCCTGGAGCTCTCCTTAT
This sequence comes from Lophius piscatorius, assembly GCA_009660295.1. NCBI lineage: Eukaryota > Metazoa > Chordata > Actinopteri > Lophiiformes > Lophiidae > Lophius > Lophius piscatorius. Next base: position 48,584 of record VRLP01003750.1, on the reverse strand, counting down.
TCTTCACTCCCGGAAAATTGAGGGATTTAATGAACGAAAACTAAAACAAGAATCCATTTATTTGAAAAAGTCTGGGTGGTTTTTCGCTCAGCTTCTCAGGCAGTTTGAAAATGAAGTTGCGAGAAACAACATTTGTGTCGTATTCCCTATGAGAACGGGAAGCGGCGCTTTTAAGAAAATCAATCAATCAATCTGGACGTCCTCTCCAGTAGGAACAGAGTAAAACGTGCCTCATGTTCGTTCTGCGGTGGAACAAACAGAAACTGGCGACTGCCGGAGGGAAGGAACAAACCTGAAACTCAAGCCGCTCAAGAAATCTCTCTCTCTCTCTCTCTCTCTCTCTCTCTCTCTCTCTCTCTCTCTCTATATATATATATATATATAGATAGATAGATAGATAGATGTACATAAAATAACACGTGTGATCTGTAGGACATGCCAGGTATGACTGAGAAGATAAAAATCTCATGCACACCTACGTTATGAGAGAGGGGGAAGGGGGGGGGGGGGGCCCAATGTGACAACTTGAGTTTACACACTGTTTAAGCCTACCTCAGCCTCCGGGAGCAGCTGGGAGGTATCCGGTGACTCTCCTGCTGTTGGCTGACCTCTGACCCCCGCCCCTCTTGCTCCACAGCGATCGTCTGGCGCTGCTGCAGGTCAGGGCGATCCTGCAGCAGCTGGGCCTGGACAGCACCTGTGACGACAGTATTATCGTCAAGGAGGTGTGCGGCACCGTGTCCTTCCGCGCCGCTCAGATCTGCGGAGCCGGGATGGCTGCCGTGGTGGACAAGATCCGTGAGAACAGAGGGCTGGACCACCTGGACATCACCGTGGGCGTGGACGGCACCCTCTACAAGCTGCACCCACAGTAAGAAACGACAAAACCTGTTTCTTTTATCTTCTGTCAAGCGCCTCGGCTTCATTTCAGCAGCGCTAATTTAATGCTAGCTTTTGCTATTCTGCGTGGGCGGTCCCTGGGAGGTGTTGTGACACCTTTCTATCAGGACCAGCATGACCTTCTTCAGGAGTTTGTGCACAACAACTCATCTGTGGGATAAGGCAACACGGGCTACACTGCAGAGAAACCGAAAATATAGAGAAACTCAAAGAAAGACGAGGTAGAAAAAAGCTCTCAGAGAGAGAGAGGCAACAAAACCCACCTCTGAACCTAATTAGTTTCCTCCTCTTCTCTAATTCTCTTCATGTGATCAGCACATTGTTTCATTCTCTGCTCCACACTCGTAGACTTTGAGCGTGGCATTGTCTTTAACAGACATTGTTGCGTCATTTCCTCTTCCTCTCCAGTACACGACATCAAAGGAACAAAAGCACAACAGTACCCAAGGTTTAGTAAAAATTAAATATAAGAGTTATTGCCAGCCTCTAAATCTACTGACAACTCCAACAAACTCTGAGAATCTCTCAAATACTCTGTAGCCGGTCGTCTCCTGCGATTTCCCCTTCAGCATCTATGTTCAGCCCACCGATACCCAAGTTAGGAAAGCTGTGGAACATCAAAGGAACAACGGCATCAATAGTGGACACAGTTAGAAAACAAACAAACACTATTTTAAATGCTGCAAAACACGTAACGGCACCAAAATGGAGTCATCACCAGAATACGCCAGAACCTACTTCTGGCGTATCCCCAGATACGCCAGAAGTAGGTTCTGAGAGGAACAAGAAGTGATATTTCGTTCAGTGGATCTTTTCTGCTAAACTCAGATGAAATGAGATCTGCAGCATGCTGGGAAAAAAATATCCAATCCCATCCCTCAGTGGGGGGGCCCGCCTCCTAACCACAGCTTCCTGTCTCTCTCCATCCCCAGCTTCTCTCGGACCTTCCATCAGACGGTGAAGGAGCTCGCCCCGAAATGTGACGTCAACTTCCTGCTCTCGGAGGACGGCAGCGGAAAGGGCGCCGCCCTCATCACGGCGGTGGGCTGCCACCAGAGGGAGCTGGACGCCCAGCAGCACTGAGGAGCGCCATCCCATTCGGTCCGCGAGAACTTCCTGCTGCTCCACCATGAACTTCACCAACTCCACCTACCTTTGGCAGCCGTGACTCCACCTCTGCCCCCAGCTGGCCCCGCCCACACAACACAGCCCCGCTGCATGCATAGGGAATCAAAAACTACGTTTTTATTTAATGCCGCGCCAGAAGGCTTATTATTTGTACATTGTGCCCGGCGGCTTGTCGGGAAATCGGATTAATCTCCTTAGGCGTGCGATATTTGTGTATTGCTAATTTTATTTTTATATGGAGGCAAATATATGCGTGTATTTATATATAAAGCTGAGGCCACCTTGAATCCCAGAGGTTACTAGCGCCGCAGACACAACAGAAACTCCTGCACTTTTTTTTTTCTTTCTTATTTCATAAGGGAGTTAAAACGGCGGCCGCTAACTCCCACATGAGTCACGACCGGCTCCGGCTCCGGCTCGGAGAGAATCCGCTCCAAACGGGTCGAACGCGAGAGTCACGGCTGTTAAAAAATCATCCTCATTCTGTGTGCCGACACGCTCACGCCATGTGCTAATCTGCTACTAACCCCTTTCTCTGTGTAGCTATCAATGTAACTCACACGTTAAAAGTAATCCCAGCAGCACCGACACTTCCTCCAGGGCGGAGACGGCACCAGCGGCCCAAAGCGGAAGCGTGACCCCCGTTGCTATTTGTGAACTGCTCAACTTATAGGTGTTGTGATGAATCTCACTTTAACTCACTGTTAAATCCGCCCCGCCTCCACCCCCGCCTCCACCCGGTGAAAAAAAAAAAGAGTGGATACTCGGAGCGCTTCTGTGTGTAACTCTGTGTCCGTGTGTCCTTCTGTACCGACCCGACGCTTTCGATGTGTAAAGCTCCGTGGAGACTGCATGCCTTACGTGACGACAGGGGAGAACACCGGTCGGTGTTCTTTTTTACATCCATTTAGATTTGTGATTGACGCAGTGGAAGTGAATTCATTAAATTATATTTTGTTGTGGAGTGAATCTTGGTGTCTCTTTCTTGCAAATCCACCGGATTTGTATTCCACATTTTACCTCCGGCCTAATATTGTGTGGGCCCCTTCATGGAGGGGGCCTGGATCTCTGAAGGGGTGCTGTGTTATCTGGTACCAAGATGTTAGCAGCAGAACCTTTAAGCCCAACTAAAACTAATATACTAAAGCATTTGGCACATCCCTGAGGAGCGGTGGGCGGAGCCTGTGAAGCACCTGGGGAGCATTTTGGGTTCAGGGTATTGCTCAAGGACCCTTAAACTTAAAGACTGCTGGGCTCCAACTGCCGATCCTCAGATTGGGAGACAGTAGCTCCACCCACTCGGCAAAGATGCTGGACTGGGTTGAGATCTGGGGATCCGGAGGCGGAGTCAACACGGAGACCTGGTTGATGTGTTCTTCATACCATTCCTGAAGTGGTCCTGCTGTGAGTCAGGGACCATCATCCTGCTGGAAGAACCCACTGCCATGAGAAGGGGGAACCTGGTCTGAAGCAACGATTAGCGGTGCTACGAATCAAAGAAACCTCCCCATGAATGGTAGGACCCAAGGTTCTGCAGCAGAACGTGGTCCAAAGCATCACACTGCCTCCGTTGGGATGTCAACTTCCCATAATGCACCCTGGTGCCATCTCTTTCCCAGGCAAGCACCCGACACCACCCTACGTCATTGCTCTGTGGTCCAGTCCCGATGGCGATGTGTCCATTCTTGGAGCTTCCAACTGTGGACAGGGGTCAGAGGTCACTCTGAGGCTAAGCTAGGAAATCACTGTGTTCTGACACCTTTCCATCAGAACCAGCATGAAACTTTTCTGTAATTTGTGTACCAGAAAACCCGACAACAGGGCTAGTCTTCTCGGCACGACCATCAATGGGCTTTCACCATTCTGCGTGATGTTTGGCAACGTTGCGCAACATACGGTAGACAATCTATAATCTGGGCCACTTTCTCTGGGCTGTGTAGTAGTACATCTGATTCAGAAGAGGTTCTAGAACATCCAAGAGTGGTGGTCATAGTCTCCTGACCTGGATCCTATAAAACAGATCTGGTGGGATTCGAAAAGGCAGATCATGGAAGGCAGGAAATGAACTTCTCAGGGTCGCAGGAGCCTGGAACATATTCCAATATTCCAGAACTGGAGGTCGTTCCTCCTTAGGACTGGGCCGAATTCCTCTGCCGGACGCTGGTGTCTGGTTCTGCATCATGTTGGCAGCAGGTCGGAGCAGCTAAAGGTTCTACAAAGTCCTAGAGATGCTCGTTAGTAAGTAGCATTTCAAAGTGTTTACAGATAAAGACGTTAATAAATATAGTTAAAAACGGTAAAGTGTACAGATTTCTCCATAATGTCTGAGTTATTGCCAGCCTCTGGATCTACCGACAACTCCAACAAACTCTCTGAGTATCTCTCAAACAGTCGTACTTTGCACCTTCCACTTCAGTGTCTCTGTCCAGCCCAATGAGCCCCCAGCGCCAACCCCAAAGGAACATCGAAGGAAGTCTTGAAGCTGAGCGCCAAGTTCCAACGCAAAGAAATATCAAAGGAATCAAAGGATCAAAGGCGGGCAATAGCCCCATCGTCACCAAACGGCTTATTATTTTTATTTTATTTCATTTTAAATGCCGTGAAACATTCAACGTCATCTAAATTGAATCGCCTCGAGAATATGCCGAACCCTACGTCTGGGTTAAATCCTTTTGCGAATCCGTCTGTGTTACATAGTATCGCTTCTATGTTTGTCTTTTGTTAGAATGCAGTTCCTGGACTCACGTGTGTGTGTGTGTGTGTGTTTGCATGCAATCGTCTCACACGTGTGTGTTTACACGCATTAACCTCATATTTGTACTTAGGATTTCTACCTTATTTTCGGCAGCAGACTGTCTGCATGTGTGCGATTATATGAGACAAGTTGTGCAATAACAGTAGAGGATAAAGCTTCCCTTTAAAAAGAAGTTAACTTCCCACTCCTGCGTAGGAGTCCCTCGAATTTCGGTGTCTGGCTATGCACCAGATTTGCAGCAGGTTTTTAAGTCGCTGAGAGGTCTCCGCAAAGCCCTGGAGGCGCTTGTTATGAAAGCCGGAACATTTTTAGAGAATGCAGTCGTCGGGAAACCGGGAGAGAAAAAAAAAACTCTTTGAAAAAAATAAATAAATTTGCATTTAAAATTGTTGTTGTTAGATTTGCCATGCAGATGATGAACGATATGTCATTTTGGTTACATAATATTGCATCTACCTGCATGTAGAAGTATTTCTCGGTCTGTGTAGGTGTTTTTTATGAACTCACCTAATATATATGTCCACGTCTGTAGGAATTGTGTGCAGGAATTTGCCTTAATTCTTTTTTTTTTGCAGCATGCAAGCTGCATTAATAAGAGCCAAGTTGTGCAGTTCCTGTGCAACAGCAGCATGATTTAGCTGCCATTAAGAGGAAGTAGCTCCCCATCCCCACTGTGCATGCCCCTGTATGAGTGTGTTTGTGCAACTGTGCATTTGTTTGAGAGTGTTTGTCTTCAGCTCTCACCGGGTTCCTGCTGCATCCACCCGCTTGCAAACGCCAGAAGCGTCGCAGTCCGCCCGGTATGTAGCAACGATTTAAAATCATGCAAATAGACAACATTAGCCCTTCAGCATCAACACGCAACATGCAGAAAAGACGGGTTAGCGCGTGAGCTGGCGTGAAACCAGACGCGTCCTCCAATTAGCGCTAGCTTAGCGCAAGGCGAGCGCGATCTCAAACTGCGGCTTTTTTCCTCAACCAGGCATGTTGTCAGCTCGTATCTCACATCTTCGATGCATGATTAGTCGGCAACCACGCACACGTCCCACGTCAACATTTCCGTGCGGCGGATTTTAGCGGAAAATAACAACAGCTAACGTTAGCGGGCTAGGCTAGCCATTAGCTGGAGCGATGTAGCGACTGAACTGCAGCTTTCATGCACAGCTAGGCATGTTGTCAGCACATACTTGATATATTACACACATGTCAACTCCATGTCGATGTCTAGTTCGGACCCTTCTTGGCTCAATTGGCATATTAGCATTTCCGCGTTGCGCTTTACCTGGCAATATCAACAGCTAACGTTAGCAGGCTAGCAATCCGGGGCAGCGTGCTAAAAGGTACACATATGCTAAACTATACGTGTTGCCAGTTTATATTTACTATTTCTAATGCATGTTTAGTTGATGGCGATGCTTGTTTTGCACGTCAACATTTCCGCCTTTCAGTTTTGCGGGGAATATCGACAGCTAGCGCAAGCTATCTTGGTTAGCATTGGCGGGGCGAGCGAGCGAGCTAACACTGCTGCTTTTTATGCTAAGCTAGGCATGTTGCCAATTCATATTTACCAACCATTTGCTTTGATAATGGTCAAATACTGATTTTGCAAGCAAAACGCTCTGCATTACTGCGGCTAATATCAAAAGCTAATTACAGGTGAACTGTTGTTTTGGTTAGCATCGACGACTTTAACTGTATTTCTGAGAAGCTATGCATGTTGCCATTTCATATTTATATATTATAAGTGCAGGGTTGTTGTATAAAAATGCTCTTTTGGATCTAAAAGTGTCATCAGTGCTATGGCTAACAACAGCTAGTTCAGTCCTCCTTAACTCATTAGCTTGCCGCAGGCCGGTAACACCATTTCTAACTTGTTTTATTTTGACCTACTTAATGATTGTTAGGTGTTTTTCTGCTTACATGAACTCACCATGAGCGCAATAACAGTGGAACTGTCTTAGATGTCGGTTTCCAGAAAGTGCCTGGGCAGAGCTAACGGTTTAAAACTGACCGGAGGATGTAGCATGTTCCAACATTCAACTCACACAGGTGTTCCAGGTGAGACACGTGACTCATTAGCCCGTGTCCCCTCACCTGTGTCACCTTTACCTCCGGCTGTTTGACTGGACACAAACGTCATAAAAGAAATCAATGTGACGCAGCGCTGCAGATAAGGATTATTAGCCAGACTCGGCAAAGAATACCGCAGAAGTTTAAACTGGAATAAAAGTAAAGTTACGTGAGTATAAGAATTCCGCGATAAAAGTATTGATTCTAAGTAACGTACATGTGAAAACGTACAGCCTCTTGAAAAAGGCTCAAAGCGTGAAAGTTACTAGTGTAAAAGTAAACAAAATATATAAAAGTAGTGGTATAAAGGTAAGAAAAATATATATTAAAGTAGTAGTATGAATACGTAAGTAAAATTTGGCATGAAGGTAAAAAGTATAAAAGTGAAAAGTAGATGTATTGAAGTAAATGAAATATATGAAAGTGAGAAATATCACAAATTAAAAACTTATAAAAGTGATAGTTTGAAGTAAAAGTACAAAGCTGAAGAGTAGAATTGAGTTGAATTGTGATAAAATGTCCAACTTTGTGAGTTTTCTTTGTTTTCTAACAAATTTTCATGTGTTATTAGAAATACTTTTAATGCATATTAATAAAATAAAAAAAAGAATGTCCACATATCCCTCTTAAACTGTTGTGAGAAAACCAAATACTCAAGTAAAGTTTAGATACTTACACAAAGTCAATTAAAAATTCCATTAACCAATTTGTTGTCACCAGCTAAAGTCTTATGGAGAACATGTTGAAATACGCTGACAGGTGAAGGTAATTATCTGGTTACCATGGTTACCCGTTAGTGGGCGGTATATATCAGGCAGCGAGTGAACATTCTGTCCTGAGGATAACAAGAAGAAGGATCTGGGTAATTTTTCGCATGGAACCAGTTTTTATGGCTGGATGAGAGCTTCTCCAGAACTGCCGGTCTTGTTTGGTGTTCAGAGGTTATTACCTATAAAAGTGGTCTAAGGATGGACAACTAGTGGACCAGAGACCAGACCGGGTCATGGCCTCCCAAGACGAGCTACTGTAGCACAAACTGCTGAAAAGGTTAATGTTGTCTAGCCGTAAACCGGTCCGCTGCTGAAAACTCCTACGAGGGAGCCGTCGGCATCAGAACCGGACCACTGGAAGAACGTGGTTTGCTCCGGTGAATCAGGTTTTTCTTCTACATCATGTGGACGTCTGGGTGCATAGACATCGTTTACCTGGAGAAGACATGGCAACAGTAGGCGTTAAGGGGAAGAAGACAATCTGTGGTGCTTTGGTCCATGTTCTGAAGGGATACCTCGGGTCCTACCATTAATGTTGATGTTCCTTCAGAGATCTGAGGGAGTCCGAGCCTCAACGGGTCTGAGTTGATTTGAACTACGCGATATTAGGCTGGTGGTTATAATGTTATGGATGACTGGTGTATTTGCATGCGTGCCTAAGCTACTGAGCAATTAGCTGAAAATGGAAATACTTCTGTACTGGTACTGGCATTGTTGTTCAATTCTTGCTGATGACATCATCACTCGCTGCATGCAGTGGTCACATGACCCCGAATGGGACGAGCCCTAAAAAAAAAAAAAGAAAATCAGATTTGTGCCACATTGAGGCAAAAAACAAAAAAAAACCTGAATATTGAGACCTGGGCTCCTTTCTGTTTTTAATGTCTGTCATCATGGTGTGTTTTCACAGGTTTAAAAGAAAGGACAGTGAAGCTGGTGGGCATCCCTTCTTGACGCCCGCCGCCACCTCTCAGGACCACCAGGCAGCTTCCATCGGACTCATGGCTGTTTGAGGGGAAGAGGACCCACTGTGGCCCATGCACTGTACCCGTTTCCCTCCTTGCCCTACTCATCCCTCAAGCTGACGCAAAACCCCAGACACCTTCCCCCCCTCCCCCACCCCCATTCCCACCCAGTCCCAAGCGATTCGCCTCCTCCGCCCATGGCGCCCGGCACCGAGACCGTTCACTACATCCACCTGCACAACTCCAGCCAGTCTGTGCTGGAGGCTCTGCGCACGCAGCGGCGCGAGGGCCTCTTCTGCGACGTGACGGTGCGGATTCACGATGCGTCGCTGCGCGCCCACGCCTGCGTCCTGGCAGCCGGAAGCCCCTTCTTCCAGGACAAGCTGCTGCTGGGTCACTCCGAGATCTCCGTGCCGCCTCTGGTGCCAGCGGAAACCGTGAAGCAGCTGGTGGATTTCATGTACAGCGGCTCGCTGGTGGTGCTGCAGTCGCAGGCCCTCTGCATCCTCACCGCCGCCAGCATCCTGCAGATCAAGACGGTCATCGACGAGTGCACTCAGATCATCTCTCAGAGGAAGGCGGCGGCGGGGGCGGCTGCCGCCGCGGCCGCAGCAGCAGCTGCAGCGGCGGCGGCGGGACGGGGGATGCTCGGAGGGGTTCTCCCCAAACAAGAAGAGCGCGGCGATGGGAAGGGGCCGGAGAGAGGCGGGAGTGGAAGCTGCTCCGTTAGCAGTTCAGGCGGTGGCGGAGGTTATGCAAACTTCTCTAACTTTATGACTGAATGCGGTGCTAATAATATGAGCGGCGGATTGGGGGCCGCCGGCGTCGGCGATAGCGGCCCGGGGCCGATGGAGCAAGCCAACACCGTCAGCCTGATGGCGCTCGGCGATATGGGCCCCGGCTCTTTGTGTGGCGGCGACGGATTGGGCTCCGGGACCGGCGCCATCCTCATGAAGCAGAGCCCCAGCTGCACTCAGGACGTCAGGTACAAGCTCCGAGACCTGCTGGCGCAGACGGCCAACGGCGCCAGCACTAGTAGCACAGGGAACCTCTCGGCGGGCTGCAGCTCCGGTGTGGGGAGCGTGGACAGCATCGGCAGGGACAGCCTCCGCGGCAACACGGCTGACCTCCCTGATGACCTGGTGGGGATGGAGCGGTACAGCGAGGAGGAGGAGTTGGACGGCAGAGAGCGGGGAAGAGACGGAGACCGAGACAGGGGGGCAAGCCACAGCCGCAAGCAGAGGCAGCCGCTAAGACTCCAGGTAGAGGGATGAGGGGAGGGGTTGCCATGGTTACAGCTTTCAGGCATGCAGAGCTGCAACGCTTTGCTTTTCTTTCTTCTGCTCTTCCCTCTTCCTCACACTGCATTGGCGCATATCGCTGAGATGTTTCTGCACTTTGCACGACTGAAGAGAAGCTCCTGCCTTAACTTGATCATTCATGGACTTCTGCATATTTACTGTAGGTCACCAAACTCGTTAGCGCCCGCTTGACGATGCTGCAGCCGCGGCGGCGTTGCGCTGTTGTTGTTGTGAGACTTCCTGCTGCCATTGTTGTGACTCGGTGTTGAAATGGGCTGTTTTTTTTTTTTTGTCTCCAGGTGCTGGGAGGAGAGGGAGTGGTGGTGAAAGATGAAGGCGTGCAGGACGCCGATGGGACCGTCTACGCCCTGGAGGACGTGAGACGAGACGGCCCCCAGCAGGGCTCCCAGGAATCCATGGCAGGATTTGGACAGGTGGGTTTTTTTCTCCAAGCGATGCGAGACTCACTCCTATTGGACGCTTCAAGAATTTGTTCACGCCTTGATTTAAAGGTGATAATTTGACTCGTACGGAAACTCGAAATATCCCAGCGTGTCTATAAGACGTCCTGCAGGAAGTCCGAGGGAGAATAAAGGTGCAGTGCGTCCATGCCGCCGCATAAATGCTGCCGTCTGCGGTTTTTACGCGGGGAAACATCCGTCACGCAGTCGGAAGTCGGCTTCGCTTGGCAATTTTCTCAAAAATCGCTGCAGAGTTAGAGTCTGAGTGGAAAATGGATGTAAAGCTCTTAATGTCTCTATCTTGTGCAGAGCAACGCGTCCCGTTACTAAACGGCAGATTCTCACTGTCATCTGTCAGCGTAAACTATCTGAAAATAGAGTATTCACTCTGAATGGCGGCTCTGCAGGTAACGATGGGCTTTTACCGCCCTCGTTAGTGTCAGTGGGATGTATCCGGCAGGAAATGGAACATTTTTGTCCTGAACCTGGATGTTGGCAGGAGGAGAAAAAAGATCTTGTTGGGTGTTCCTGGTCTACAGGGGTTGGACCCTCTCAAAGTGGTCTAAGGAGGAACAACCCGGGTCATGGATGGGAGCGAGAAAATCTACTGAAGCACAAACCGCAGAAGAATTCACGCTGGTTCTAATAGAAAGCTGTCAGAACACACAGTGACATCACAGTGACATCACAGTGACATCACTGGACCACACAGCAAAAGGAAGAAGGTGGTCTGGTCTGACGGATCAGGTTTTTTCTTGTGCATCATGTGGAACCCACGGGTGTTAGTGCGTCGCTTGCTTTGTGAGGTGATGGCGCCAGGTAGCGAGGTAGCGTGACGCTTTTGGACCACGTTCTGCTGGGAAACCCTGTGGATGTTCTTTTGACACGTAGCACCTACCTAAGCGGTATTCCCTAATGGCGGCGGCCTCTTCCAGCGGGATGATCCTACCAGCACAACCCACATCTCAATCCGATCCCAATATGTGCGGTTTATTCTGGAATAACAGGTCTGATCCATGGGGGCCACACCTCACAACTTCTAGTACTTTAACAAAGACCTGCTCCTAACGTCTTGGTACCAGATACCACAGAGTTCTGCTGGAGTCCAGGCCGCCACGGGTCAGAGCGTCTTCGGCGCCACTTGGCCATGTTGTTCCGCATTCAACCAATCCTACAAGTCTGTGTGGTGGGTTTTAACCACGGCCCGCCGCTCCACATAGTTCTGTGGAAACTGATTTGGTAGTTTTTGCCGACTTGTGCAAAATGTCCAGCACAACTCCTGTTGATCTGCCCCTCTTTCCACGTCCACACCAAAGGTGGAACTACAACCTCCTCCGCTGCTTCCACACGCGACTGCTTGAACTCATCCACCCTAGAAGACGTTGACTCATGATGGGATTTTCTCCGTTTGCATTAGGCAGGCCCCACCCAGCCCCGATTATCTCGTCAGCCATACATCAAGCTGTTCCTTCTATTGCGCCACCGCGTTGACAGAAATGCGGCCCGACTGGTCGGACCGCTGCGATACCGGCGGATCTCTCCGACGTCTGCAGTCGTGGCTGGAGGAGTTTAGTGGGGGAACAGTCGTCTGAAGGCTCACACGCCGGGCGATGTGGTGTGAAGAGGCGCCATGGAGTACAAAGAAATGTTTGGTTTTGGATGCGTTCCTTACAGCTGCAGCAGAGGAGCGCCGAGGCAGGAGGGATTCCCGCCAGCGGGGCAGGTAAGCGTGTGGCGGCCTGCTGACGAGACCTTTGCGGTGTCGGGGCTCGTCATGTCACGGGGAGAGGGGAACGTGAGGCGCGATGAAGGCTCTGAGCCGCGAGAGGGAGGTTCTGGGAAGATCAGAAAGTGTGCAAAGGTGGTGGAGCATGTGTGGGCAGAGACCTGATAAAGATCTCTTCCATCAGAAAAGAACCTGTGTGGACAGAAAACACACTTTTTAAATGATAATTCTACGTAAGAAGGCGAGAAAATGCTGACTAATACCTGAAACGCCGCTCTGTGACCTCACTGTGGTGGAATTTTGACCCGCTCCTCTATGCAGAACTGCTTAAGTGCAGGAACACTGGAGGGTTTGTGGGCAGGAACTGATCACAAACCCTCCAGTGTTCCTGCACTCAAGAAGGTCCCACCAGGTCCCAGTCAGGTGCAGACTCTGACCAGGAGACATTCAGAGGTGGACCTTCAGAACCTTCTGCTAGAGATCAGAACATTCCGCTGTCACCTCCAGGTTTGACCGTTGGTCTGGTGTTCTTCCAGTGGAACCAAATGGAACCAAAGTTCCACTTTCCACTCATCGGTCCAGAGAAGATTCTCCCTGATGCTCTGAGTGTCATCAAGGTGTATTGTGGGTAAATTCAGATCAGCTTAAGTGTTTTTTCCCCACCACTCTCCCATGATGCCACTTTAGCCTAATCCTTCAAAACAAGAGCAGCTAAAATGCGACACTCCTTATGATTTTTAGAACTTCCAAGAAAACAAACCAGAACCGATTTTCTCGGCGAATCATCATCGACTGGTTGGACCTCGGCGCCGACTTCCTGCTTCCGCAGATGTTCTGCCGACGTGACGATGTGGTTGAACAGCGGATCTCATTGTCCGTTTTTTTTTTCCTTTCAGGATTTCTATGATGAGCAGGGGGTTTTCTCCGAGAACTTCTGGCCCCAGAGCGAGCCCCCTCAGGCCATGGCCTTCAACCCCAGAGGAAGAGTCAACAAGCCCCTGACTCCGCCTCCAACCACACAGTCCCTCAACAATCAGGTCAGTGTCTCACTTCCTGATCTACCCATGATGCTCCACGGCAATGGAAAATTCGGCGTAGTTTCTTAGTGTGTTTGGAAGGAAGTAAGCGTCTCAGGTGAGGAAGACGAGGATTTGTTCTTCAGTGGGGCTGATTTTAAAATGTTACATCGCCACCTACTGTCCCGGCATGCGTACTACAGCTTTTTTTTTTTTTTTTTTTTTTGGATCTGTTTGCACGAGGATCGTTTTCACAACATTTGTTGAATAATCGTGGTTCCTTTCTGACTTAACGGTGTAAACGGTTTATCGGTTCTTGGTTTGTACCATCCATCTTGTCAGTTTGTTGTTGTTTTTTCATACAAGTTTCTTCAATATTTGTGTTTTTCATTTCTTTCTTCGCCCTCAGCTTCTTTTCCAGTACCCGGTGAGCCAGTCGCAGCCAGCTCCGTTCTACATGGGTGGGATTGACAGCATGGCCGGCACGGAGCCCTCCCAACAGCAGGCTCCTCCCCCTGCGCCCATGACCCCGGCCCCGCCTCCTTCCACCTCGTCCTGCTCTGCAGGCCCCTCCCCTTCCTCCCAGGGTTCTGAGACCTCGTTTGACTGCACGCACTGTGGCAAATCTCTACGTTCCAGGAAGAACTACAGCAAGCACATGTTCATCCACTCCGGTAAGACACCTCAGGCGCCGCAACGCTCGGCAAAACAAACTTAATCACCCCGAAGAACTTAGCAAGTGTCGAGATGCTAACGCTAGCAGAGCGCCCATAGCTAGCGGTAGCTCAGAGCCAGTCACGACCCCGGAAGTCCCTGAAAAACAGATAACAGTTAACATATAATGGACTGAACGAGACTTACAAAGATTTATTTTCACTTTGAATGTCATACCCTTCAAAATAAGAGCACTTAACATTCAAAGATATTCAGCAGTTTCTTAAACGTTTGTCAGATTTAGTCAAGATTTGGTGGATATGAACGATCCAGGACATTTTTGCATGTAGGAACATGTGACATCAGACCCGGACGTTACCACATGTTTCAGAAAGTACCGATTTAAATAAAATAAATGTCAGCGCTCCTGCATAAACCGTTGTGTGTTTCTCCACCTCTGTCTCTCCAGGTCAGAAACCTCATCAGTGCTCCATCTGCTGGCGCTCTTTCTCCCTGCGCGACTACCTCCTCAAACACATGGTGGTGCACACCGGCGTCAGGGCCTTCCAGTGCTCCATGTGTGGCAAGCGCTTCACCCAGAAAAGCTCGCTCAATGTGCACATGCGCACCCACCGGGCCGAGCGCACCTTCCAGTGCAACGTGTGCCACCGGGCCTTCACCCACCGCACCTTGCTGGAGCGCCACGCCCTGCAGCATGCCCACCACACCCCTCAGCCCCAGGGCCCAGGCCAGGGGCGTGGGCCCGACATGACCTCACCTACCAAGCACAGTCCTCCGGCTCTAGGGGGGCCCTCAGGTATGGCTGGCGCGGCTGGCTTGGTTGGCGGCATGGCCAACATGCCCAGCCACGGAGCTTCCTCCACCTAGAGAGGAAGAATGAGGGTGGGGGGTGGGGGGGGAGTTCAGTGAAGCCCGTTCGTATGGTCCTTGAGTTCTGGGTGGGAAAAGCGGGTTTAGGTTTCCCGTTGTTACGGCTTCAATCAGGGTTCCTACACCGAAAAAATGCTTTTTGATGTTTTAATGACGTGAAAGAAGTTTATAGTCGACAAAAACAAAAACAACAGGAAGTGAACCCTAAAAAGGCTTCCCTACCCGGAGACCCGTCTCGACTAGTTGTAGTCCCCTCATTTCCTGTGTGGTGACGACTCATCAGCCAACAATCAGAGCTTGTTGACCAAAAAAGGGGAGGGGATTTTGAGCCGTGTAGGAACCCTGACCAGAGAGGCACCAAAGAGGTTAGGAGGGCAGAACGGGTTCGGGTTTGGGTTCGGGTTCGGACGAGAGCAACCGCAGGATTTCTAGGTGGAGGTGAGGGTGGCAGGGGATCGGGGGTTATAGGGCGGGGCACGTTGGGGTAAATGATTGTCGCAGAACTTTATTCAACCTCGATTCACTTAATTCAGAAAAAAAAAACACGCAAACGAGATTAACCGTCCGACAAAGTCTAACGGACTCTAACAAGAATCCATGAGAAGCCCGGTACGGCACTTTATAGACCCTTCAACCCAAATTATACTTTTATGTTTGACGAAAGAAAACTCTTTTTTTTTTTATATTTTGAGTCAATCCATGAAATGTCAATTAAATTGAAATAATGGAAATTCAGATAAAAACTTGAAATCGGAGGAAAATAACAGCTAAGAGCGGGTTTTCCTCTCCGACAGCGTCACTACATCGCATATTCAATGGGTGGGGGGGGGGGGGGGCGACAAATTTATAAGTTAACGTTTTACAAACAAAGTTAAACATGTCCACAAGATGAAAAACACTTTTGAAAAACACAACGTATTCACTTTTTCACATGGAGATTTGTAAACGGGGAAAACAAATTTACACAGTGCGAAACACTTTTACCAAAGAAAACCAATTATTTCAGTCTGGAGAACAAAAAACTGATTAAGTAGAAACAAGTTTTTACAATTACCGCAAAAAACCCCACAATAAAGTAACTAAGACAATGTGAGCGGAAAACTAATAAGATGTAAAAAGAAAAAAAACAATTTCACATTTTGGAACTCAAGTTTTACAAAAAGGGAATAAATAATTGACACGATGTGAAACACTTATACCAAAGAATAACAAAATTACATTTAGAATTTTTTTTTTTACAAATGACATCAAATGTAAAAACAAATTTACGTGAAGCGAAACAAATTCATATGGAAAATGAAAAAAATGGTATGAAGTAAAAACAAATGTACACAATACGGTTGTTGGGGTGTTTTTTTTTTTTAAAGGGAAAACAAATTTACCCCTTAGAAAGCAAAATTAATAAAAGTGAAAAATACTTAACTTATATATTTAGATGTAAAAAGGAATTTCTTAAAAACAAATTCACAGTTTTGAACTCAATGTTTTTTTAAAAAGTGTAAAAATAATTGACACCACGTCAAACACTTTAACCAAAGGAAAACAAACATACATTTAGGAAAAACAAATTTACACATTACAACGAAGGTAAAAACATATTTACGTGACGCAAAAAAACAGTCTTCAAAACAAATTCACATTATACTTAAAAAAAAAAAAAAATGTTACACAGTAGTTGAATGAATTTTCAAAAGTAAAAACAAATCGACACAATTGTTTTTTTGTTTTTTAAGTAAAAACAATTCGACACAATTGTTTTTTTGTTTTTTAAGTAAAAACAAATCGACACAATGGTTTTTTTGTTTTTGTTTTTTAAGTAAAAACAAATCGACACAATGGTTTGTTTTTGTTTTTTTAAAGTGGAAACAAAGTCACAAGATGTATAAAACTTGTACAAAATCCAACAACTTTACAAAAATGGAGGTACTGGCGGCGGTCAACGAGGCCATTTGTTAGCCGTCACGTAAAGAAAAAAGAAGGGGGTGGGGGGGGGGGATGCACTTCCTGAATTAAGTGAATGGAGTACGAATGGCGCCCGGCGTTCAGGAGCTCAGCAGGGTGAGGATGACGGCTGTCGATGAAGACGTAGTCCGGCAGCACGGAGTTAGGGAGGGGAGGGGGGGAGGAAGGGAGGGAGGGGGGGTGGATTTGGCACGATGCACAGCAGCGTGAATGAAATTCACCTTCATCCATCAGACAGCTTTGTTACATTTTCCACAGGCCACCGGTCGGCCCCAGGATCATATACCTCGAACCAGCGCGAGCCCCCCGGCGGCTCGGAGGAACTTTACTTTCTCCTATGAAATGTTTGGGAAACATTTCGGCATGTTTTACACACAAACACACACACACCTACAATTACCTCTGCGGTCCAAAGACAGGCATTACGCTTCACGTCTTCTAAGCTACATCCACGGAAGAACCAGTGAGAAGAAAAAGCTTCGATAGATCCGTTAACTTTTTTTTTTTCTTTTTTTTTTGGAAACGCCTACTAAGAGTACTTGTATGTAAAATTCCTGTACATCGCTATAACCCTCAAGTTTTTGTTATTGGTCGCTCATGTGATTCTTTGATGCAAAAAATAAGGCAGTACGTGAAAGAAAGAAAGGAGAAGAAGAAGGAAAAAAAATACTGATTGATAATAATACAAGTGAAAAGCCATTCGGAGGAAGTGAAACTTATAACTATGACAAATCAACGATTTTTATCGGCTTTGTTTTTGTTTTTTTCAACTTTTTTTTATTCTTAAGTGTTTGTGTTTGTCTCTTTTTTGGGGGGCCTTTTGGTTTTTAATAATAAATGAAAAGTGTTTGTTGCTTAAAAAACGGGGGGAAAAAATTAAAAATAAGCTTTTTCTCGCAGCACTTAAAAACAGTTTTTTTAGTCAAACTAAATGAATCATGATTCCGTACAATCACCCCTGACCAAGTCGAACCCTGTGATGATTTCAATTATCACTTTAATATTTATTGGAATTTGATCGCTATGCACAGTTGAGTTTTTGCACATCTGATGAAGACAGAGAGGTTGTCGTCCCCCCAACCCCCCCGAAAGTATTTGGCCTCAGATTGTTTTTATTTACCCTTTGTTTACGCCTGAAAGGCGACCTTTTTTTTTTTTTTTTTTGAGGCGACCTTCAGTTTCCCTGCTTTTGTTTTTGTTCATTTTCTTTTATGTTTGTCAAAGTGTTTTTATGATATCAACTTGTTTACTTAAGCTTTGTGAGAAGTACGGTGGCCAACAGGTGATTTTACCAATCTACAGGTGAGACGCGTGAATTACAGACGTATAAAAAAAAAAAAAAGAACCTTACCAAAGACCAAACACATTTACGTTCAGGGAAAACAAGTAAAAACAACGTTGTAAAGTCTAAAAACAATCTTTACATTTTGATGAACAAATTTGAAAATGTCAAAAGAAAATTTACACAATTTGAAATTTTGTTTTTGCCAAATATGAAACAAAATGAAACATTTTCTAATTGTAAAGGTGAAAACAAATCCACAAGATGACAGAAGATGTTTACTTTTTGGAAAACGTATTTTCATGATTTCAAACACTTTTACCAACGAAAAACAAATTTACATGTTGGGAAAAACAATTAAAGTTAGAAAATGTGAAACACATTTACAAAAAAAAATAATAATTCCTGAAGTAAAAACAAATATACGTATAAATGTATGGAATAAAACCAACTTAACAAAATGTATTGTTGTGATTTTGGAAAACAAATTTTAAGAAGTAATAACAAAAACAAACAAATTGAAAAAAATTGTGAGATGTTGTAAACAAATTTTTAAAAAGTAGAAACAAAGTTACGTATTACAACAAATGTAAAAACAAAAATTGAGATGTTAGACACTATTTAAAAACAACAAAAAAAACAAATCATAACACATTTGCATAAATCTAATTTACAAAACGGAAAAATACAAAATAAATGACTTTAATAGAATGTATTAGTGTAAAAACGAAAATCGACACGTTTAATCATGGGACCAACTTGTACCGAGATGAAACACATTTTCTATTGGTAAACAAATAGGTTTTTAAAAACAAAAACAAACGGGTACAAGCTCCAGTCAGAACAAAAGGGTCCGGTACTAAAAACAGGAAGTGGTGATTTAGTTTTTAACGTTTGTAATTTCAACGTCTTTAACGCGTAGATTGGTAAAAGCCCCCCCCCTCATACGCGGGCCTCCTTAAACAGTGACATGACTTTTGAGTTTGATACGTTTTTTTCGCGAAACTGATGGAATAATCGGGACTAAAATAAAAGAATCACTTTAATCCAGATTTGAAACCAGTGACTTCTGGACGACTTTCTGTCCGAACGTCACTTTGATTCTAATTCCTGACATTAAATGTCCCTCTTTTTTTTTTAAATGTGGAGAGAGAAAGAAAAAAAAAAAAAGACAACTGCTTATTTACGGGTACCAGGCCAGCCGGCGCTCTCTGGCGTCTGATTGTTGATCGTTTGCAGACTCCGGCATTGTGGTTAGAAAAAGTTTTTAGGAGTTTGGACGGAAGCTCCTCCCACTCAGTGTCCGTTATAAGCTATAGAGAAACTTTAAATGCCACGCCTTTGGTGCTTTTTTTTTTTTTGCGGGATTTTTGTTTGTTTTTGTTGTTTTTTTTACCTCATTGACCAGTTGCCATGGCGACGCGGCGGTCCGGGTTTGGTGAATAAGCAGTGTTGATCTGTTTCAGGTTTTGATGGAAGTGGTTCTGGTGCGTTGAGTCCGAGGCGGACCCGTGTACAGTACTGTAACATGTGTGCTGTGAAGCCGTGTCAGCACATCGTATCGTACAGCGTGATGCCTTTTTCTCTTTTCTCTCTTTTTTTTTTTCTCTTTTTGTTTTTGTTTTTGTGGTTTTACTGGGAGGGAAGTTGTTGTTGTTTTTTGTTTTTCTACATTGATATTTCTTTAACGGAGATGAAATATGTCAGAAGAAGAAGACGAAGACGAAACGGTCGTTTTATAAAGAAAAAGAAGAAAAAACTTGTCATGATGAAAACCACATGTTTGTGTATAAAAAGACTAAAAGGCATGATTTTAACTTTTTTCTGAGAACTTAGATGTTGTACTCTATGAATTAATTGAATTTTAAATATGAGTGATTTCAAACATTTCTTTCTCCAAATAAAAAAGTCTTCATGGCTCAAGGCCAGGTGCTCGTCATCCGACTGCATTTATTCTGTGTGTGTGTGTGTGTGTGTGTGTTCGTGTGTGTGTGCGTACATGTGTGTGGGAGTGACTACATGGGTGTGTGTGTATTTATGTTCGTACGTGTTTGTGAGTGTGTGCGTACATGGGTGTGTGTTTGTGTGCGTACATGGGTGGGGGAGTGTGTGTGTGTGTGTGTGTGCTTACTTACGCTTGTGTTTGCGTGAATCGTCTGGTTGTGAAAAATGAGGTAAATTCTCGCTCAAATTTTCTGAAGTTTAACTATGAAATCTATTTTCTACAAACGGGAACGAAGCGCCAAAATTTGACCTTCTGCTTTTCAGGAACTTTTCATTTGTTGTATTTTTTCTGATACCTTGTTAAAAAACTCCTTTTGATATTTTGATATATATATATATATATATATAACTCTAATATTCTTAAACTATTTTAGTAATGTTAATGAACTGTTCCAATAATTGTTTGTAGATTAATTATTTAATTCATGTCTTTGTCATTTCATAATTTTTTTTGGTGCTTTTTTATTACTTTAAAAAAATGTTTTCAGTTATGCAGAAATAAATCTACTAATAAAAAATACACATTTTTATAACATATTAATAATTAAGATTTTTTTTTTTTTTGCATCAGACTTTTATTTTGAAAGTCCGATGCAAATAGGCTCCGCCTTGAACTTCCAAGGACTTTCCAGGATCTCCTCCTAAACATCCTGGTTCCAGATTCCACAGCTCACCTTCAGAGGTGTGCTAGAATCCAGGCCCCGCCCCCACAGGGAAGAGAAGATGCTTCTTCCTCGTTTGGGGAAAAAAAAGGGGAACCAACATAAAAATAAGATGTAAGAATATTTGTCTTTGATCTGGAACGGCTGTTTGTTTTTTTTTGCAGTGGGCTGCATCGTTTGTGTTTACGCGACAACTCCAAAACTATCTCACGGATCGTTTTCAAATTTCACAACCTCTTAGACCTTAGTGTGAGGAAGCAGTGGATTGATTTTGGGAAAGGGCAGATGAACATTTCCACCACTAGGAGGAGCTTTTTCTCCCAAAATCTCAACATTTTCTCAACCTTTAGTCTGGTTTCCTTTTTTACGCTAAAAGTTTCCCAGAAACAAAAGCTTCATTGCACTTTCCTGAAATTCAGTTGTTTTTTTGTTTTCTTTGCAGCGTAGTCTCAAAATCCAATCTTATTTATCGGGAAGAACAATATGAAAGCTGTCTCTTCTTCTAGAAGGCCCCCCCCCCCTAACCCCCCCCTGAAGGCAGGGGCTGGTTGCAGTGCAGCTGAACTCTGGCCAGAAGGCATCTGTTACTCAACAACATCTGTTCCTGTTACTCTCTTTCTCCCAGCATGCCGAGGGACACGCAGGCTCTCCCAAGGGTGGCCTTTTGTGTGGCCTCCATTGTCAATTCCATCATTGTCTGCTGAAGCCTGGTCTCATAATGCGGCGGGGTTATAAACCCCTCCGTGGGCTCTACCGCCGCTACCGCCGCGCCGATGATTTACTGTTATTCCTGTCGAAGTCGGAGCCTTTGTGGGGCGATCAAGGAATAAAAGTGAGAGTCAACGCTTCGAAAACGACGTTTTCCTTTCTCTCTCTCGCACGAGGGTTGAGCGACGATCCGGAATAAAACTCAACAGGGACGTAAAGAAGAGGGGGGGGGGGGGAAACGCCGCCGAACTTATTTTTAGGGGAGAAACCCCGAGTTTGGCGTCCGGTGGGCGTAACTCTACGTGCGTCTGAATCGCGGAGGCATGAATTACCTGACTTGTTCTTCGGGTGGAGAAGCAGGAGCGGTAAATCCGGCATAGGGACATTGTTTTTTTTTTATGAATAGACCCCCTCTTCCGTCTCCAGGGAGACACTTTCAACTTCTGGCATTAGCCAACAGTGTGGGCGTAGAAAAGCCCGCTATGGGGTGGCCAGAGGAAGACAACAGATGCTGATGATTAACTTTGCTCACAGAAAAGCCCTAAGAAGTTTTTCGGGGCCTTTCCAAGCTATTTTTTTTTTTTTTTTTTTTTTTTTTTTTTTTTTTCAGTACCAAACAAAAATTTGTGACACCGTTCAAATTTTCTGTTTAGCAATATTTATTTGGAAAAATAGTCTTGGCTAATTCCTTCATTCAAAAAAACAGGAAAGGAGACGATAACAGAACAGTTTTTGTACAGTACAATCCCTCTTAAATAACATTTTCTTAAAAAAAACCACCAAAAAACAACAAAGTCCCGTTGACCTGAAGTGCCTTTGCAAATATCGTCGTTTTTTTAAAAAGCCAACTTAAATAACAATAATAACCATAACAAACATCACAAATATACCGTAGGAAATAAAAAAATAACATAAATTAACTTAAATTAAATCATCATTTTAAATCTTTTTTCTCCCCGCCCCCCACTTTTTTTTTTTTTTTTTTTTTCTTTTTTTTTCTTACAAAAAGGACAATCTGTATCAAAAAGAAGCGACATTTTTTGTTTTTTCACTTTTAAATCCCGGAGAAAAGAACCAAACAATGTAAGGAAATGAACAATACTATGTCATAAATTGGTTTTGGAAGGTTTTAAGGGGAAGAGAGAACATCAGCACTTCGGCTGAACACAGTGATCAAGTATTACATACAGTCCTCGCGGCTGTGGTGATGGGTTCGCGGCCCACGTGAACAGCCGCGTGAAGAACAGGCCAGTATGGCCAAACATCCACCGTTTGATGCAGTTCCTGCGCTCGGCAACGGCGACTGGGTTAGAGAAAAGGCCTGGGTGCAAATGTTGCAAAAACAGAATATCGTAGCGGTTTCACGTTTCCTTTCGCCACGAGACGGTGTCCGTTTATATTTTTATTCTTACCCCTCCCCTCCCCCCCCTCCCCTCTCCCCGATAGAAAGCAGAACAGAAAGCTAAGAAATGTCAGTTTACAATTGTAAACTTTTTTTTTTTTTTTGTTTTTTTTTGTTTTTTTTTTTTTACCCCGCCAGTTCTTATCCCACAGGCCGCCGCTGCCTGCGCGTATTTTCCAGTAGAGAACCAGCTCACTCTGAATATCAGTTAAACGTCTCGGTATCAGCAGCAGTCTCAAGGCGGGACACCTCCCCCCCCTAGGGTTAGAGCAGCATCTGAAGGAGCATAAAAACTCTCCCATAGAGCAAAAGAGTAACGGCGCGGCCCAGCGGTGGCTCGTTACACCTGAGGAGACACGGGGAAAAAACTATTAGCATCTGTTTCGCCACATGAGCACGGAGAGAAGACGAGCGCCCATGGGGTCGGGACTCACCTCAGTTGCAATTATACATTCGTCCTTCTCCTCTGACATCACAAACACAGATTTGTACTTGGTGTCCGCACATGCAGACATTTCTGGCGCTTTCTTTTCCGATGCATCGCTGTAAGGAGAAAGGAGAACGCGGTTAGCGCTGGTCGTTTCACAGCCGGGTTTATACGCTAACGTTGCAGGGGGGGGGGGAAAAGTTCTCACCATTTTAAACGTTTGCTGTGTTTCTCCTCAAACTCAAACGAGTCCAGGGATTGGCGCTTGTCCTCGCAGGCCGCCTCCAGCATGGCCTCCTTGGCCGCCTGCTCGTAGTTGGCCTCGTGTACGAGGTTGTAGTCCGCCGGCGGGTGTCGGCTCTTGTAGCTGCTCCTATCTGGCGAGGATCCCTCATCGGGGTCACCGCCGCAGAAGTCCATCTTCTTGTTGATGTTTTTGACGCCGGTTGTCGGCATCAGGCCGACCCCGAGGTCCCTGTCACTGCGGTGGCAGTTGTTGGTCAGGTTATTTATTGTCTCTCCCTCGACAACGGTCTCTATCTGACCGCCGCCTCGGGCTTTCGATCGGAAAAATCCAACAAGTACGGCGCAGCCCGCTAGAAGCAGCAGCACCAAGGCCACGCCGGACCCCACTGCCATCCAGGGCACCTCGGACCCGTGGATGGCCGCGTGTTCTGGGAGCAGGAACTGGCAGTTTCTGCCGCCGTAGCCGGGGACGCACGCGCACACGTATCGACTGTTCCTCTCGTGGCAGGTGGCGCCGTTGTGGCACGGGTTGTGTTCGCAGCGGCTGATGGGAGAGCTGCAGTTGCGGCCGGTGTACCCCGGCGGGCAGGTGCAGGTGTAGCCGTTGAGACCCTCCTGGCATGTGCCGGCGTTTTGGCAAGGGTACGTGGAGCACTCGTCCCCGGTGTGGTCGCAGTTCATCCCCGTGAAGCCGTCTGGACACTGGCACAGGTACGAGTTGACCAGATCTACACAACGGGCACCTGAGGACAGGAAGAGAAGAAGGGGGTTTGAGGGGCTTTGCGCATAAAGTCGCCTTTCCGGACCCGCAGCCGCGACTTTCCTGCACTTACCATTGGAGCAGGGGCCGGAGGTGCAGTGGTCAATCTTCTTCTCGCAGTTGAACCCCGCGTATCCTGTGGGGCACTGGCAGAAGTAGCCTCCGTCGGGGTTGTCGGCGCAGCGGCCGCCGTTGGAGCAGGGCCCGTCGGCGCACGTCATGGCGCTGAGCTCGCAGTTGTTGCCGTAGAAACCGTGAGGACAAGTGCAGGTGTATGTGTTTTCCAAATCCTACGGTGGGGGGAGGGGGAAATAGAACAGACTCCGGCATCAAGATTCTGTCTGGATACTGCAGCTGCTACCGGTTCTCGGCCGCTCGCTGTTTTTCGTTTCTATATATAGATATTCTCATTTGTATCTTCGGAAGCTCTGATGCTAAGTCAAGAAAAGACGACAGGGTGCCAGGGGGGGGGGGGGGACTCACAGTGCAGCTTCCGCCGTTGCGGCAGGGGTTCCCAGCGCATTCGTTGACCTGCATCTCACAGCTGGCCCCGGTGAAGCCGGGCCGGCAGGAACAGGTGTAGCTGCCCTGGCCGGTGTTGCTACAAGTGGCTCCATTCATGCAGGGCTTGTGGTGAGTGCAGTAGTTGAGATCTGAGAAGACACAGCAGCACATGTGGATTAGCCACATGACACATTTTCTTTTGGTCCTCCGGGGGGGACGCCTCGCTCTCTTTTCTTCCACGTGGGTCTTTTTTTCCCCGGCAGCTGCTGCTCTGTTGTTCCTTTATCGGATTCTGGATGTCGGGGTCTCGCTGCCTGGTTTTCTTTTCCTTACGGGTCTTTTACGGCCCCAAGAACACCTGGCCTACCTTCTGTGCCCGACCCTTAACTTCCTTATGACTACGACTTTGATCAAGTTCAACTGGAATAAATCGTGACACGTTGATTCGGCGAGTTGCCGGTAACAGTTTTCCATTTTTTATATAGCTGAAAATGTGACGTAAAGTAAAGCACCTGTGTCTCACCAACACTCCGCCCACCTTCTGTGCCCTACCTCTAACTCCTTCTGAAGTTTGACTCTGGTCCCTAACAGCTGGAATACATCCGGAACCGGAGATTTGCTGGTTCCGGTTTTCACTTGTGTCAAAGTCAAAGGGATTATAAAAAGCAAAGACAAAGATCTTGTACCAACGTCGTAAAGTTTGGTACTTTGCCCACCTCCTCTGACGTCTTGCTGTGTTTGGGTTTGGTACTTTACAACTACAATAAGTACAGAAAGAGTAATTTGATGATATATAAACGCTCCCGATGTGTGTGTGTGTGTACTAAAGTTTTGCTTCATGAACTCTTTGGCCACCTTTTGTGTCTCGTACTTCAAAACTGGCACAAACCCAGAAACGGTCATTTGGTCGATTTGCCGGTTCAGGACTCCTTTTTGGTTCAAAGCCCCAAACACGATGTAAAAAAGCAAAGCTACTCTACCAAAACTCATAAAACGTAGCCTCAAGAACGCTTTGCCCGCTTTCTGCTCTGTTTGTTTTACTTCCTTGTAAGTTTGACTTTGATCCTTCAGAACTAGAATAAATCCATTGATTATTTACTGGTTTGAAGATTTGAAAAAGGGGCTTGGCCTTCTAACCCAGCCCAACACCCGGACCCCAAACACCCCCAGACATCACTTCCTGCCTCCTCATCACTCCTAACATCTGTCTCCTCACCTTGGTTGCAGAAGAGCCCCCCCCAGCCCTCCTGACAGTTGCACTGCCACGGCTGCTGGCAGGTCCCGTGGAGGCATCCTGGGTAACGGATGCACTCGTCGCAGTAGCGGCCTTTGAATCCCACTCTGCACCTGTCGTTGTCCGACGAACAAAAAAGAAACGCCGGTCAGACCACCCTCGTTACCCGGAGCAGCTAATAACTAAAACCACGGTGGACTAAAAAAAACAAAAACTCACTTGCACTCGCCGGGTTTCTCGCAGAATCCGTGCTCTTCGTCACAACCGGGCAGGCAGATTGCTGAAGGGGAAGAAAAACACTTATTTAAGGTGGGGGGGGGGACTCAACGTTGGGTCTCCGCTGGGGGACAAACGCGAAAAAGGTGACTAATCCGAGATAAACCCCCGTGAGTTTGATACCTTAAAGTCAATCTCCTGATCGCCGTGGAAGAATTCTCTGCTCAACATAGTTCTGAGACAAAGGAGGGAGTGTGTGAGAGTGTGCACACTCACACACAGGCCCCCTCAAAGCCAGCCCACCACCCTCTTTTTTTCTTCTTCACTGCGGGTCAAAACTCTTTTATTCATTCGGCCGCGCACACACGCATACGCGCGCGCGCGCGCGCACACACTCCCCTTAATGTCTCGGATTGGGCCAGATAAGAGTGGACAGCTGGCGAGTGTGTTGCCAGTGCGCGACAGCTGCTCCATTGTCTCCGCTCTGCCGGCAGCTGCCCACTTCAAACAATACCTCCTCCGCCTCGGCCAATCAGAGCCCGGCCCAATCCAGGGGTAACCAATGGGAGGGGAGCATGTAAATTTATGGCACGCGTGAGATTATTCCCAAAAACTTTCCTTAGAATAAATCAAGTGGTCGTGTGGGAGGGGAAGGGGAAGGAGGAGGTGGAGGAGGAGGAGGAGGAGGGGGGGTGCGTGTGCTGTTTACGCATAAGACGCCTTCTAACGGCACCCAGAGGATTCGATTAGAGACCCGACACAGTAATAAACGTTTTATTACACACTTAAAGCAGAAACAAAAAACCCCAGAAAGCTGTGATAACTCACGCTCCGTGCAGTACTGGCCCTTCCACCCGGCGTCACACACGATCTCGCCACGCTCTCCACAGGTGAAGTGGCCGAACGCGTCGTCCCTGGGCCGGCAGAACACCGAGCATCCGTCCCCATAGTAGTGCTCATCGCACACGAAGCGGTACGAGTACTTGAGCTCCGTCTTGCCGCTGGTGTGAAGGTCCTGGGACCAGTCGTCGCCCACCGTTAGGTGCCGCTGGGTGATCACGGTGCTGATGGACCGGTCCGGATTCTCTACAGAGGGCACGTGCAGTCGGAATATGACGTGAGGGAGTGTTTGGATGGGACAGAAAACAAAAACAATAGGAGGGAGGCGGGGGTGGGGGTTGTTTATCCTACCTGTGGACAGGTCGTCTTTGGAGTCTGTGTGTAGGGCCTCGATGATCAGCGAGAAAGTCCCCTAGGAGGACAAATGGCATCATGAGACAGGTGGCCAGCGGAGATAAGATCTAGACGCAGGCTCGAGGCCATGATGCCGTACAGCTCCAGCTCCAAACCTGATCCGGTGAAACTAAGTACCTGCAGCTTCTCTGCCCTCATTGTGCTCACAACCTGTTCCTCTTTAACCCCTAAAAACACACAATCCCGCTGCCTTCACTTATATAAGTAGTTCAATTAACAGTGATGTCGGAATATCTGGAGCATCTATGCGCTCACGGTCCACTACCTGCTCACGAGTCCTGCGTCTTTACGCACGGATTTACCCCTAGAAACACACAATTCCACTGCCAACACAGCCATCAGTAGTTAAATAAACACACATTTCTAAATATCTGGAGCCTCTTTGCTCTCCAGGTCCTGTACGTGCTCACAAATCGGTGCCGCCGTGCGTATTTACGCACCGATTTACCCCCAAAATGGCGCGATTCCGCTGCCTCCACCGCCACAGCGGTCAGACAAACGGGCGCGTGCACTCACCGGCCACGTGAAGCCGAAGTTAATCCTGACGGGGTTGGCGAACGAACTCTCAGGGATGACATCGGGCACCTGGAAGGAATTGGAGCCGAGCACGGGCGTCACCGCGCCGCCGTAGGTGCACGGAGGCTCCGGGGAGGCGTTGGGCTGGTAGTGCTTGAGGCAGATCCTGAAGAAGGTTTGACACTCGCACTGCTGCTGCTGGAAGGAGGAGCCGAGACCCCCCTTACAGCAGTTCTTGTTGCCCTGGACCCCCTTCTTGTTTAGGAACTCCTGCAACTTCAGCTCAAAAACTCCCGAGCAGAACCCCTGCGGAGCAAAACAACTTCGGTTTAACTTGAGTTTGGGTAAGGAGGAGGAGGAGGAGGAGGAGGAGGAGGAGGAGTGGGGGGGTTCATTGTTTGGAGAACTCGGTATCTTACCTGGCACAGCAACATGGACATGACGGTAGCAGTCAGCAGGATGACGCCCCCCATATTTAATAAATACATAATAAATAATGAATAAATAAAGTCAAAAAGTCTCGGGGCTCCGCGGGTCCTCAGGGTGCCTCCTCCTCTTCAGTCCCTCCTCACTGGATGAAGATGCATTTGCGCCTCGCCGCCTTCTCTCATCAACTTCTGGGGCTGGACATGTCCCGAGCAGCAAAAACAGAAAAAGGGGAAAAAAAGGAAAAAAAAAAAAAAAAGGATAAATCCCAAAAGCTTGAAAATAAAAAATCACAACATAAAAAAAAAAAAGAATTCGAGAAGTCCTCCAGTTCCGGTCGGAATTAATCCAAAGCGTAAAGAAGTCAAATCAAGACGGTTCCTTGTTCTTAGGGTTCTGGTGCGTAAAGATCTTGGTCTGACCCAGGGACAGGTTCGTCACTGGTCCAACATGCTGCCTTCCTCCCTCCTGATGTCTCTCCTCTCTGATCTGCGCGTGTGTCTCCGGGCCAGGCCGCGCGCCGCCGGTTATATACCGCCTGACACATGCTATGGTAATAGCATGCAAATGGACCCCTCCTCCCGGACTTCACCTCCCAATCTGGCCCGGCTCTCCACAATGGGATCCTCATGCATGGACCCCCTTTTTTTTTTCTTTTTTCTTTTTTTTCTTTTTCTTCTACCCCAGCTTTTAATCACCGAGCAACAAACTGGAGGTGCGTGGAAACATTTCCAGTAAAAAAAAAAAAAATTTAAAAAAAAAAAAAAAAGGAGAGGAGGGAAACTTTTAAAGGAGAAAAAACAAAAAAAAACAAATGTGACAACAAGTAGATGATGGATAAAGATTTAACACTTTTGAACGATTTTTGTGATGTTTAAATCAAACTGTTTTGTCTCAGTGGGATCAGGAACTTCTCACGTTGAGGAGGAACCAGGAGAACATGCAGATGTTTCCTCACGGCATAAATGAGTGTTTTGGCCCAAAAAAAAGAGGAAAGAAGAAATGTTTCATGGCCAATCCCTGACTCACTCACTTAATTGTTTACCCCCCCCCCCTCTCTCCTCCTCCTCCTCCTCCTCCTCCTCCTCCCTCTTTGCTTCTCTACATTTTGGTATTTGGTACCATTTTCTCTTCAACCTCCACAGAAAACATTCCTTGGCAGAGATCTGCTGGGGGGGTTGGACTCCTGCTTGTCCATTTTGCTCCCCTCTCCTCCTCGGATGGGGAAAGATGGGGGGGGGGTGGGGGGACGCGTGTTCCGTGCTTGTGTATGCGTGTGTGAGCGTGCGCGCGCGCGCCACAGTGGCTCGCGTGGCCAACATGAGGGGGAACTTTTGTTATTGTGTGTGTGGTGAAGGAGTAAGCCCCCCCATATTTCCCCTCCACCTCCCTCCCCCCCCTCAGCTGTATGGTAATTTGCCCAGCACCTGCTCTCCACTCAATAACAGCGTGCGCGCGCCTCTCCTGGTTGCGCGCATCTGCTCCCCCAAACATTTTTCTTCTTCTCCTCCTTAAATATTGGCCAAACCCTGTAGAAGTGTCCATTCGACGTGGCGTGCGCACGTGCACGCGCCTGGAGCGGGAGGTTCTGCAACATAACATTAGTGCCATTTGCGAGATACGCGCGCGTGCACGGCTACGCGCGAGTGTCACCTACTGTTGTGGTCCGAACCATCAGGGGAGGCTTTCCCTTTCTCATCCAAATGACCTGCGCTCGTGACGTCACATGGTGTGTGGT
Organism: Lophius piscatorius; assembly: GCA_009660295.1. Classification (NCBI taxonomy): domain Eukaryota; kingdom Metazoa; phylum Chordata; class Actinopteri; order Lophiiformes; family Lophiidae; genus Lophius; species Lophius piscatorius. The sequence continues at coordinate 18,606 of VRLP01003750.1, read as the reverse complement.
TACTTATTACCTCTAATCACGGGCAGCACCAGAATCCCTCCATCTCCTCTTTCTCGCACGGAACCAGAACCCCCCCCGTAACCAGAACCCCCCCCACACACACACACACACACACACACACACACACACACACACAACCACAGGTCCGTCTCTGACGTCACTGTGGCGGAATTTTGGCCCAATCCCCTCAGCAGAACTGCTTTAATGCCGCTTCACTGAAAGGTTCTTCTCAGGTCCCACCGCAGCATCTCAGAGGGGTTCAGGTCCAGACTTTGACCGGGAGACATTCAGAGGTGGACCTACAGACTGATGACCTGACATTCTCCCTCAGAATCTCCTGCTAGAGAGCAGAACTCCCGTTTCCCTCCGTGTTGGACCGCAGGTCCGATGTTCTTCTGGTGGAACGTTTTGTTTGGTTTAACTTTTCCACTCATCAGTCCAGAGAAGATTCTCCCAGATGTTCTGAGGGTTGTCAAGGTGCATTGTGGGTAAATCAAGACCAGCTTTAATATATATACTTAAATATTTACTTGAATTCTTTTTTTCTTTCTGTGTAATTCATCACCTAAACTTTAAGTTTACTTTAACTTAACTACAAGATTCAGTCCAGTTGTCGGCACCTACCCTTTTCCACCGAGCTGGTTCCAGGTCTAGCTCGGAGCCGGAGCCCTCAGCTCTCTGCCGGGTTTAGAGCCAAGAACCGTCATACTCTGACGTAGTGGCGTGGCTCTGACTTGGCTCCTTGCCAGTGGAAAAGCAAACGGGTTCTTAGGAGGTGCGCGAGTTGAACCAACGAAGCACTGGCACCAGCACCGAACAAGCACCGAGTTATCTTTGGTGGAAAAGGTGTAGATTTCTCTCACGGTTCTGATTTGTTTGAACTCAACAGGTATTTGTTGGATTAATCTGATCAAATCATGTAAAGTATTTCCACGTGAACTACGTCTGTTCTGCCACTTTCATTTATTTGGTTTAGATTAACTCCATTTAGGGTCATTTTACTTTAAACCTCTAACCCTAACCCATCGCTAATCCTAACCCCTAATGCTAACTCCAACCCTAACCCCTAATGCTAACTCCAACCCTAACCCCTAATGCTAACTCCAACCCTAACCCCTAATGTTAACTCCAACCCTAACTCCTAATGCTAACCCTTATCCTAACCCATTGCTAACCCTAACCCCTAATGCTAACTCCAACCCTAACCCCTAATGCTAACTCCAACCCTAACCCCTAATGCTAACTCCAACCCTAACCCCTAATGCTAACTCTAACCCCTAATGCTAAATCCAACCCTAACTCCTAATGCTAACCCTAATCCTAACCCATCGCTAATCCTAACCCTTAATGTTAACTCCAACCCTATCCCCTAATGCTAACTCTAACCCCTAATGCTAACTCCAACCCTATCCCCTAATGCTAATCCTAACCTAACTCCAATCCTAACCCCTAATGCTAACTCTAACCCCTAATGTTAACTCCAACCCTAACTCCTAATGCTAACCCTAATCCTAACCCATCGCTAATCCTAACCATAACCTAACCCTAAACTCTAACCTAACGCTAATGCTAATGCTAGCCCAATTCCAAACCCTAACCCTAACCTAACTAACCCTAAATCCTAAACCCTAACTCTTTACCTCATGGATGGATGTAATCCAACTAACTAAGTCTGAATCAACCCTAATAAATTAATTTGGGACTACACTGTAAAACAATAATTTAATTAAATTAAGTATCACTAAGTGAGTCATGTCAGAATTGTGTAACAACTATAAACACATTTTGATTTTAGTTTTGTTTTTTTTAAGGTAAAGTTGTAAAAGAAAAGAATCTTGCTCTGTAAAAACTAAATTGTTGATGAACTTAATAGAAATGACCTCTACACTGTGAAAAAAGAATTGTTGGATTAACTCAAAAAATGACTTCAACTGGTCAGATTTAAATGAAATGAGGTATTTTCAACTTAAACTTGTAAATTAGACCAAGAAATACTTCATTTAATTTAGGTTACAAGTTATTTCCAGTTTTTACATGCACTGTAAAAACAACAATTTTCTTTTTACAGTGCATGATTAGACCTCAAAAGCTTAAAGAAGTGAAATTTCAGCTTTGATATTCTTCAAATTTCAGTGCAGGAATTTTACATTTTATTCCAAGAGCATATTAAAACAGATATTACGCACTGTAAAAAATTTGGTGGTAAAAAAAACTTCCACTTCCACTTCCACTTGTGACACAATGAAATTAGGTATTATAAACTTACATTTGAAACTCAGTCATACTTAATTTAATTGTGTGTTACCGGTGAGCAAATTCTATTTTTTTAGAGTGTACTTATATGTCACTAAATTGGATCAACCTAATAGATTAAGTTGACGCTAAAGCAAGAAGTTTAAGTTGAATCAACTCTAATCAACTGTGTTGAGCCAACAACATCATTACTAAGTGCTTTAAAAAAAAACTAAAAAAACTTTTTTTAGTTTCCGTTCAATAAAGTTAATTCAGAGAGTTTTTTTTTTAGAGTGCTCTCTCAACATAGAAACCAGAAACACATTAGGAAAATCTAGAGACACAAATTCAACTATATGACACAAAACTGTTTTTATCTTAAAAACGGAAAAGTCTTCTCTTCGGTCCCGTTTACACGACACTGTTTTTATCTGAAAACGGAAACGTTTTTCCTTTGCTTTGAAACTTTGAAATCTCCAGTTTCCTGGTGGAGTTTTAATACGCCCAGAATCTGCAGCTTAAACGAAGCCAGACATTCAGACATGCTTGTTGTTGTTGTTGTTGTTGTTCTATGTGGGTGTGGCTATGTCGTTGTTTCTAAAGAGTTGCGTTTGGCCAGTTTACACAGTGACGGAAACGGCGGCGTTTTCGAAAGATTACACCCTTGGACGTGTTTTCAAAAGTTCAAACTAAACTCCGAAAGACAAGGAAAGTTTTCCGTTACTTATCCGAATAACTTATTTGAGTTAGCTAGTTTTTTCGTAAGACGTAGCCGGATTTCCTCAACTCATAAAGACAAATATTTTACATTTGATTTTAAGTAAAGAAAAGAAAACAAGTATAAAGTTTATCCACGCGTACAATTCTTTAAACTATATATATATATAGAGATATTATATACTAGTATACGAGCAGTACAACGTTCATGTACTTACCAGAGATATACTAAACTAAACTAAATTGTACTTACGTATTATACTTGGTTTATACATACAAGTATACAGAACAAAAATCTGCGTATATTGTATATTTGGACTGTATTCGTACACTCCAAAAAAAAAAAAGAAGAAGTGGGAAACGAGGACCGATGGTCACGCCGCGTCAACTCACGAGACTTTTGTAGTTTTACCTAGTTTTCGTATTAAGTCAGTACACGAGTCGCTGAGGCGTTTTTTTTTGCGTTTTTTTCACGATAACACGGATGTTTTGAGTAAACGGAACATAAGTGAATCTTTTACACCCGACATCTCACCGAGTTCAAGGTTTTCTGAGTGTACTTAAGTAAAACTGCAGTATTTGAGATGACTTGTAGTACACCTCACACATACAGTACAGAAGTGTGTACAAGTCCGGGGTTGTCGGTTCCAACCCGGCGTACTTGTTGGTTTCCTTAAAAAATATTTCAGTAGTATATTTTCAATAGAAAATAAAACTGCTAATCAAGGTAAAAGTACTCATGGTACCGAAGTAGTACACAGGATGTTTTTTTTTGGATGCCCCCCATGTGAGTAACGAGGTAATCTAACTACTTCGTGCCGTGGAGGAGGAGTATTCCCCCCCCCCCCCTTACAGGGTTCAAAGTGGAATAGGCGAGTACGAAGTAGCATAAAATGAAAATACTCAAGTAAAGAACTCTAGTGGGTATTAAGTACCGTACTTGAGTAGTTGTACTTAGTTACTCCACCTGGCCCAGAAGCCCCCGCCTGGTTAAGTGCTACTGTAAGGTGGGGGGGGGGCTGCTGTAGTTTAACTCCTGCCCACCAGTAGCTGCTCCAACAAGAACAGGGTGACTCCGGCTCCGACTATTCATCCATTCTCTGGGCTTTGGTTTCCATTGATTGTGAAAGCAGGAGGAGGAGGAGGAGGAGGAGGAGGAGGAGGAGGAGGAGAGGGGGGTTGTCTTCCCTGAAGGACCACGACACGCCTTCAGACGCGGACAGACCCTTACAAGCCATCTGCCACTAGGTAACCCCCCCCTTTACATCCAGAAAACGACGTTTATTTCCCTCCTCCTCCACCTCCTCCTCCTCCTTTGGCCTGGAGCGCACGTCACCGCGCGCCTGTCGTCCACCGGCTCCGTCTCCACTCCACTGGAAGCATGTTAGAGGACCTGTAACGGTATGGGCCCTCCGGGGCCATATGGCGAGGGGGAAGCTAGGAGTCTCTCTGGTCCCCAAAGAGGAGACAACACATGGTCACTCGTGGGAACGTAAACACGGCGCGCATCACACGATATCGATCATATGAGGCGGTGATCGTGGGAGGAGGAGGAGGAGGAGGAGAGGGAGGGGGGGGCAGGGGGAGCGAGAGTGATGCAGCGTGATGATCGATCGATTTCTTCTACTGATACCTCGTCGCGGCGCAAATATATTGACGCGTCTTTAGTGGGAGTGAAAGCTTCCACGCAAAGTGGAGCGCAGGGCGCGGGTGGTGCCAGGTGGCCGGTTGGTGGTTCCTATCCTGAGTGATGCAAGGCGAGTGGCTGGAGATGAGGAGGGGAGGAAGGGGGTCTCTAAATGTACGCGAGCCTGAAGGGAGGTGCGTTTACGCGTCTGTAAAGATTCTGCTGCTGATGATGATGATGACGATGATGATGATGAAAAGTAAAAGAGCATTAAAACTCCTCTCTGCTCATAAAAAAAAGATTTATATGTGAACTTTGTTCTCCAGTGCTTGAATTAAAAGTGATCTTTCAAGGTTCTGCGCGGAATTCGGATCGTTTCCTGGGCGTTTGGCGATAAACTGGACCGGTTCTGAGTCGGGTCCCGTTCTGCTTTTACCTGCTGGAACCCACGGATCAACAGGCTCCTTTGTGTTCAGATCAGATTACTGTGACCAGCTGCTGGGAGATGCGGGGGCCACAGACCCGTTCCGAGGCTCCCCCAGGGCTCCACGCGGCTCCTCGCGGCTTCCCACGGGTCGCGGAGGCTCCCGGTCCGGTCTGCCGCCTCATTTGCATACGCTGCTGTTTCTGGAGACGTGCTGGGCTTATTGGTTTATGCTGCAGTAATCACGCGTGGGAGGGAGGAGGGGTGCAGACGCACCCCAAAGCGTGTGTTAGAGGGGGGGGGGGCGCGCGTGTGCGCGGAGACTCTGGAGCCCTAGGGGGGGGGGGGAGGTAAAGACGTGGCGAGTCGCGTGCCAGTGTTTATGAAAGCACATCTGCCGCGCGCGATGACGCACCCCAACCCACGCGGGTCCCTATGAATAAAATCGATTACTCGACATCTGATACCCAAAACAAATATTTGAGCTGGAGCCGAACCAGAATCAATGAACATGATGTCGGACTGGGTTGTCATGGCAACAAGGAGAGTCCTCTTAGAATATTGTAGCGGGAAGAGCTGACATCCCATAATTCCACAAGAAGAAGAAAAGAAAAAAAGAGATTTAAAAGATAAATCTAGCTTATGAATCACCGGTGTGAAAAAAAAGATCTGAGCCTCTAGATGTTCCACCTTCAGGAGCAACTAATGGATCCACCTGACCTCCACGGTACCAGGACCTCCTGATACCTGGAGGTCCGTCTCTGACGTCACTGCGGTAGCAAGAACTGATCTTCTCAGGTCCCACCGCAGCATCTCAACGGGGTCCAGGTCCAGACTCTGACATTCAGAGGTGGTCTTACTGTTTGAGGACCCGACATCCTCCTCCATGTTTCCCTCCATGATGGCGAGTCGTCTTGGTCCAGATCATCTCCACAGAACTCCACTGCCACCTCCATGTTGGACCGTAGGTCTGATGTTCTTCTGGTGGAACGCTGTGTTTGGTTTCCACTAAATGGAACCGGACCCCCGTCCTCAAACGGTTCAACTATTCCACTCATCAGTCCAGAGAAGATTCTCCCAGAAGCTCTGAGGGTCATCAAGGTGTATTGTGGGTAAATTCAGACCAGCTGTAATGTTTCTTCTGGGTCAGCAGTGGCTTTTCTCCTCACCGCTCTAGTGGAGCCGTGACCTCTGACCTTTACTGAGGTGGTCCACTTCTGCGATGTTAGAACTTGGCAGCATCGACAAAATCCAAAAGATTCCTAATTAATTACTCGGGATACACTGTAAAAAAAAAAGAAGCAGTTTAGTTGACGATTGATTTACTGTAAAAAAAATACAGTACAAAACATTAAAGTAAATTACCTTGAAAAAACAAACCTATACTATATCTTTAGAATTTATTTTTCTGACTGTAAAAACATTTTTTCTTAAGATAATTCACCGCATGATCCAGGAAGACAAACTGTTTTTAATTTTACCGCCTTTTTTTTTTACTGTTTTCGTATCGGAAAGTTTTATTTACATTAATTCCCCTGGACAGTTTTTTACAGTGTAGGATCGGGATCGTGGATCTTTAACCATGAGGAATAACTCCAGACCCAAACGTTCTCGTCCACTTCCTGTTTTTTGATATCGGGGGGAAACAAAAAAACACCCGGATTTGGGGTTTTGTTTTTTTTTGTTTTGTTTTTTTGCAGTGCATTTCTCCATTTGTCAGCGTCCGCTCCTCCTTTGGCCCTCCCCTCCAGGTTTAATCACCGGCGTGAGTGATGGGAGAGTAAAAGGAGGTAGTTCTCCTCCCCTCCCTCTCCCTGACTCTCCCTCTCTCTCTCTCTCTCTCTGCAGCATCTGCCCAGAAACCAACAGATGTAGGCACCTGCGCTGTGGGCCCACATATGTGCACATGCCCCCCCCCTCCACACACCTCCTCCGCCCAAAACCCCCCCTTTCAACCTTGCATGGGACCGGGGGCCGACCACAATGGGGAGAGATCAGGGATGCAGTAACCAAATACTGCCTATCCCCCCAGGACCCCCGCTCTGTTGGAGGCATTGTCACCCGTTCTATCAGTGAACAATCTGCTGTATGACTGCTCATTTCAGACATCCCATCATTCAGAGGGGCAGCGGGGGGAGGGCGGGGGTGGGGGTGAGGGGGGGGGGCAGAGGTGGCTGGATCATCTCTGGTATGAAGTGGTGGACGTTTTTAACAAGCGGCCTCTGGTTTTTTTTTTCTCATGTGGTGTGAAGGAAAGTCCAGAACTCAGCGGGATGTAAAAACTGTTGTCGTGTAAACGGCGTCTGATAGAGATTCGTTTTAAAGATCACTGAAGGACCGTCAAACCGAAGAAAAAAATGTCTTCAAGTACAATTATTATAGTCTTTGTAACAGAGTTTCTGTTTGAAACGTAACTGGCCGTTAGCTAGCCGTAACAATTTTTTGTGAATATTTTTTTCCATTGTTTTTCAATTTTTTTCTTTTTCGTTCTAGTTTTCTATTTTTTTTTGGGTCAAATTTGGTCATTTAGTTTTCAATTTTCTACATTTTTTTTTGTGTAGTTTCCTATTTTTTTTCAATTTTTTGTGAATATTTGTCCATTGTTTTTAAAATTTTTTCCTTTCAGTTTTTAAATTTTGTTGTTTATTAAATTTTTTTAGGTTTTGTTTTGTTTTTCTAGTTTTATGTCTACTTTTCTATTTTGTTCTTCAAAGTTTTCTGTTTTTTTCTTGTACAAGTGTGTTTGTCTGGTTTTTGTATGCAGTTTTAATCTTTCTCAATTTTTTTTCCCTTTGTTTTTCAATTATTTTCAGCTTTTACTTTTTTTGCCTACTTTTTCCTTTCAGTTTTTAAATTCTGTTGTCTATTTAGTCTTTCTGGGTTTTTGTCCTATTTTTTCTAGTTTTATGTCTAGTTTTCAAAAAAAAATTGTCTTTTTCTTTCTAGTTTCCTATTTTTTTTCAATTTTTTGTGAATATTTTTTCCATTGTTTTTCAATTTTTTTCCTTTCAGTTTTCAAATTTTGTTGTATATTAAATTTTTCTAGGTTTTGTTCTTTTTTGTTTTCTAGTTTTATGTCTATTTTTCTATTTTGTTTTTCAAATTTTTCTGTTTTTTTCTTGTACAAGTGTGTTTATCTGGTTTTTGTATATAGTTTTAATTTTTCTCAATTTTTGTCACCTTGTTTTTCAATTAGCTTTTACTTTTTTGCCTACTTTTTCAGTTTTTAAATTCTTTTGTCTATTTTGTCTTTCTGGGTTTTTCTCCTATTTTTTCTAGTTTTACATCTAGTTTTCAAAAAATTTTTGTCTTTTTCTTTCCTAGTTTTTCTAGTTTTTTTAATAGTTTTTTTAGCCTTTTTTTTTTAATAGGATTTTCTCCTTCTGGTTTCACACACACACACACAGAAACAGTTTTGGGCAGAAATAACAGAACCCAGAGAACCGGCGGAGGGAGGCGTGAGGAGGGGGAGGGGCTTGGCGCTCTGCAGAGGTGGCTGGATCATCTCGATGGCTCTGAAATGAAGTGGTGGGTCTTCTCTTCTGAACAAGCGGGCCCGGGTTCTCCCGCAGATTGAATTGAGTCCCGGTCGTGGGATAAGTGGCCGTTGGGCCGATGGAGGGCCGGGAGGGCGGCAGGTGCTAGCTGGGGCGGGAGGATGAAAGAGAGGCGTGTCGCTGCAGCGAGGATACGAGACCAGGTTACACATAAAAAGACTTGTTTTTGTTCGGGAGAAGAGGTCCGACAGCCCGACGGTAGAGCGGCGGTGGATAATGGCGGCATAATGGCCCCCCCTGTCCCGGACTCCCCATCTCTCAGCTGCCGGGCGACAGAGGATCCAGGCGCACCTGTTGTCGTCCCCCTTTGTGTCCAGCCAGTGTCAGAGTCCTACACCTCAGGAATGCTCTCCGTCCAGAGGCCGGGCAGCTCGTCCCTGGAGAGAGCTTAGCCACGGTGCGATGAAGAGGAGGGTGGGGGGTTGGAGGGGGGTAAGGGAACCAGCAGGGGAGCTTTAGAGGACAAGACAAGAAGGAGACGGCGGAGGAAGGGTGGGTGGGTGCGTTCCTCCAAAGCCAGTGTCCTCTCTCCTCCCCTCCAGGGGCCTGTCCAGAGAGCCCTGTCCTAAATCACCGGCCCCGGGGGGACGGCTCTCCATTGTGAGGCGATGGCCTCTGCAAGCTGGGCCGCCAGCTGCCGCCGCTGCAGCGTCATGCCCCTCCCGCCTCCTCCACCCGTACACACCTCCCCTCCACCTCCAGCACCGTGACAACGCTCCCTGCGGCCGGGGCCACTGGCCGGCGGAGAGCATTAAAAAGGACTTGGAGGGGAGGCTTGAGAAGGGCCACAGGTTTTTCTGCCGGACATTAATGAAGACAGACTCGGAGCGGGGGGCCGGCCCCCCCACCTCACGCCGAAGGAACCGACGTTCCGGATAATACGTAACACAAAGAGGGTCGTAATTCCTGCGTGACGTGGTGGAGGATTTCCGACCCCAGCAGCAAGTTCTGCCTCGGTTCTTCTTCTGCGTCCCGGGTCGAGGTCTTGACCAACGTTCGGTCGGAAAGACTCTCTTCTCGCACACCTGGGCCAGAGTACCGCAGGTCTTACAGCTGTTACCCTCAGGTTGACCACATCCAGGGTTGTGGAGCGTCGATCATCATCGTTCATCGGCCTCAGCAGAGTCATCAGCCGCCACCACCAGGATCCATACTCCGAAAGGGGTGGAGGTGGAGGGGTGAAGGACTCCAGAACCCCAACCCAACTGGGGTTCTGGAGCGCTAGTAGCTGTTCTACAAGCTCGTCCTACGCTGTCGTCCCTGACGGCGAGGGTACATTCCCCAAAAAATCCCCCCCAGCCCCTGCGTTGTACAAACGATCCCCCCTGATAGAACTCCTCAAATTTAATGGGACTCATTTATAACTTCTACCAAGTCACGTCAACTACACTCCAAAAATCTAAACGTCGACTTTAATGAAATGGATTTTGTCAACCGGCTCAACGTAATTGTTTTTAGTTATTCAAAAAAAAAAAACTTTTTAGGGGGAAAAAAACTTTTTTACGTAACGAGGAAATTTATCGTAAGTAAACAAACATCGTAATTTTTTTGAGTGTCGTTTTTCTGAGCTCGGTAATTTAAAACAAGACAAATTTGGACATAATTGGATCTATTGTTGAGAATTAACAGTAAAAAAAACCAAAAAACCCTTTAGTGAGTGAAATATGAACAATTACAGGGAAATACGACAAATACAAGTTTTTAAATCTGTTAGCTTGTAACACAAAAACAAATGAAGAATTATTGAGACCTTATTTAAGTCAAAAAAAAAGTACTTTAATACTATTTAATTGTGCTATCAGTGGAAGTTTCTGTTTTTTGTTTCTGTTTTGTTTTTTTAAATCACCAACATTTGTCTTAAAATGACGCAGGAATAAAATAATGTATTTTTTTATATACTGTTTTCGAGTCTTATTTATTCATTTACGATGTAAATACTTTATTTAAATTCATTCATTTTTCAAATAATGTTGTATTAACAGTTTATGAGGTTAATTTGGAGGTTAGGAAGTTATGGCCACAAAACGGTTTTTTTTGTAGTAAATTTTTGGAGACAATTCTCGCCCAAGTGGCGGAAATATGCAACTAGTCATTTCCAAAATCAATCCACTTCTTCCTTTCACTGAGGTCTACTTGGGTAGAAAGTTTGAGAATTATCCATGACATAGTTTTTAAGTTATCATGCACGATCTTCGCCGGCGATGAGGATTCCATAATCCCGACTTTTCGCAAAAAAAAAAAAAAAAAAGTTTTAACGTGATGTTTATATCGACTGAAAAATAACCAGACTAATCATCAAACGTGGAATAGAACAATCTAATCCGACCACCACACAGTCCGATCACATGATGACATGGCCAGGATCCAGTAAGCAGAAGAAGAAGAAGAAGAAGAAGAAGAAGAAGAAGAAGAAGAGGGGACCTGCTTCATCCGCTGATGCCATATTGGAGGCGGCGCCGTCAGTCCTTCCTCATACCATCAAGTCGGGGTCAGAACGTTTCTTTGTTGAATGTTTACTTCCCGCCTTGCCTCCATCTTTGTTTCATCGACTTCCTCCCTCACACTGAGAGTCACCAGTGAAAACTCAACAGCACCATCTGCTGGACTGGAGGGGAAAACAGTCTTAGTGTTCTGGTACCAAAGAGTTCCGATTATATTTCCGGACGGAGGTTTTTGCTTTTTCACTCGCGTGAGTTTGTTTGCTAGCAGGATTACACAGCAAAAAAAAAATTTTTTTTTTAAAAATCGAATTTTAAGAAAATAAACAAAGTCTCAATTCTTGGGAAATTTATCAGAATTTTGTTTCTAAAGAAAAATAACATGTCAAGAATCTTATAATAATCTATCCTGAATGACAGGATAGATTCTTAAAATCAGCTTAATGGAAGGACTTAAAATACTAATTCTAAATCAATCAATATCAAATAAATACTTCGCACATCTGAATTCTATCCTGACGGGTCCCAAAATGTCCCAAAAACTTACAAAAGGGATTCCCGCACACCGACTTACTTGAAAAATAATGTTTATTTCTTATAATGTTGCAGTTTTGGAGCTTCATCTGGCAAAAAAAAATAAATAAATAAAAATCTGCAAATTAAGCAAAATATTTTTGCCTGATGTAAAAGAATGTTATTTATTTATAATTAATACAACACAACGAATATTATTTTGCGAGTCAGTCACGTGTGCGGTGATTCCTTATTGCAAATAAATCAAAATGAAATAAATTATCGACTTTTTTAAAATTAGATTTATTATTAAATTTGAGCGTTTTTTTTATTTTTTTATCTCGTTTTAAGTGTCGCGGTGTTACGATTTCTATGCTAGTCTTAAATAATTGTAGCCGAGCATCTATTGGCAGAATTATTTCTTTTATTTATTGAAGTTAGAATATGACTTAAGGTTATTTAAGTTCTTTCTAGTATTTTTTTTTTTTTTGCAGTGTAAGATTCCTGGTTGGAAACTATTGGTACAAATTCTCCCCTGACTTCTCTGTAAATAACAAAATTAAAAGAATTAAAATAACCCTGTCCTTCCATCAGACCCGGCGGGTCTGATGTTCTTCTGGTGGAAGGAACCGGACCCCCGTCTTCAAACAGTCCAACTTTTCCTCTCATCAGTCCAGAGAAGATTCTCCCAGAGGCTCTGAGGGTGATCAAGGTGTGTTGTGGGTAAATTCAGACCAGCATCGATGTTCTTCTGGGTCAGCAGTGGCTCACCGCTCTAGTCTAAGCCGTGACCTCTGACCTTTATTGAGGTGAGAGAGGCCTTCGTCGTGATCACGGAGGAAGGCGGTCCACCAGAACCTTAGAAACAGCTTTGGAACCCTTCTGGAATTTTCTGTTGGTTCTTGGCATTTTGTGCTACTGGTGAGATCTAGGAACCAACTTCCTGCTTCTGAAGATGGTCTGTCTTCAGTGATGATGTGGAGAACTGGGCTGGCGCTGATCAGGTGGCTCTGGTCCAGCTGGAACCAGTTTTTGAGTTGGTAGTTTTTCCGGACCTAGTCTCCTGGTTGCAGGGAACCAAGAAGATCCGACACAGTTGCACCTGACGGGCCTCAGCAGACGTCGCGGTCTTCGGTTCTGCAGATGAACACGTTCCCTCCGCCTTTTGTTGGCTCCTTCTCTTATTTCCTCCCCCCCGCCTACGCCGCCGCCGCCGCAGCTCTTTAGGAGGATTTTTCCCATCCGCCGCTCCTTTGTGCGGCTTCTAATGATGATTGTAATGATGGCTTGTCCATCTTTGATAAGAAACAGCACGCCCCTCATTACGGGGCCCCGGGCCCCCGGGCCCCCGGGCCCCCGGGTTCTCATGGCCGCCGCTCCTTCCCTGGAGTCGGACAGCAGGCGTGGGGAGGCGAGACGACACCCGTGGCACACGCCTGTTGACCGAGCCACAAAGCAAAAGCGTGTGACACTCGCCCCACCCCCGCCTGTCCCATTGTCCTCCCCTTGGGTCCCACAGACAAGACCAATCCTGTTACCCCCCCCACCCACCTCCCCTTGCCCTCCTGACAATCACAAAAACCACAGCGAGCTCACGTATGGCTGCTCCACGCGCACCTTCTTCTTCCTCCTCATCCTCCTTCCTCAGGTGGAGATCCGTCATTGTGTGCAAAGACACCGCTGCATACACACCCAGTGGGACGGCGAGGGGGGGGGTCAGTCCAGGAGGTTGGGGTTTAGGGGGGGGGCTGTAATTCACTGATTCAGATGCAGACAGTATTTCTTGGTGGTGTTGGAGGAGGAGGGTGTGGCAGGTGGGTGGGGTCTGGGGTTTCAGGGATGCTGGATGGTGGTAGTCGTGGGATGGAGTGGGGGGGAGGGTGGGGGGGTGGGCTGCCGCGGCTGCCGGGGTCAGGCCTGTGTGTCCTGGGAAAGTTGGGTTCTCCATTTAAGTCTGCACATGTTGTGGCCTTCTGGTGGCTGCGTGAATGCACACGGTGACAGATGGCCCCGGCCCATAACTATAGAGTCCCAGAACCCCGGTCCCCCGGGGGGGGGGGAGAGAGAGAGAGAGAGAGGGTGCTGGGGAAGAAGGGGAATATGTAGCGTCAGCTGATCCCATCAAAAAGAGAGATGAGAGAAGGAGGAGAAGCAGACGAGGAGGTGGAGGAGGGTTGATGGTGCATGTTTGGAGCTATGTGTGTTGAAGGGGGGGGGGGCGGAGGGGGCCGGCTCTTAATTCCAAACTCTCAATTGAGTTAATGTATTTGCCTGGTCTGCAAACTCCAACAGGGGGCCGGGGGTCCCCAAATATTCTGATTAGATGTCTAGTTTATCAGATCCTGGAGGGGGGGGGGAGCATCTTTGTGTGTGTGTGTGTGTGTGTGTGTGTGTCCAGATAAACCTCCTCTTAGGTCTTCCTCTTTTTCCTCCTGCCGAGCTGCTCCCACTCCCATCTGGGAAACCTTTCCCGTCACTCCTGCTGCTCCTCTTCTGTCACAGATAACTCCGGACATTCCACTCCACCCACTCCACCCTGCCTGCACACTCGCTTCTTCACCTCCACTGCGTTTCTTTTCACTCAGTCATCATAGTGGTCAACTCAAGAATCGGTTTGGGAGTGGTGTTACAAAAATCATGACTCAGCGGTAAAAAACTGATGACCAGCTGTTTATTTTGTCTACAAAGCAGGAAATGAAACACGGTCGCTTTTGAAAGTGGGATCAAACAGAAGCAGGAAGGAGCGTTACGTCATCGATGTGGGGTGTCCAAAAGGAAGGACCCATAATGCAGCGCATGACCACGGGGGGGAAATATCCCTGAGGAAGACGCAGGAAGTCGGTGAGGAAGGCAAACAGACCAGGAGAAAAACAGGAACACGAGATGATGGCGCTTTTTAATGACTTTTTATTTGCAGACGCAGGTTTCCTGCTAATTAAGGAAAATAAAAACATCCACAAAACCTTCCTGTTCCTGTTTGCGGGAGGTTTTCTTCTGCTGTCCACCCCTTTTTTATATAAACATACATACATTCATTCATTTATATATATAGAGAGAGAGAGAGAGAGAGAGAGAGAGAGAGAGCAGCACAGAAACTGCATAGTACATAACAACATAAATACATGCATACATATATATATATATATATATATATATATATATATATATATATATATATATATATATATATATAACAAGTTCTGACAGTTTGAAATATTCCAAGACGACGGAGCAGCAGAACTAAAATCTTTTAGTCCAGATCTGGGTTCTGACTCCGGGGACGGTCCCCTGAAGAACATTTTGAGGCCGTAAACCCATATTGCTTCTGTTTACCTATAAAGATAATTAAGGGGAGATGACGATTCATGCTGCAGCCAGTCAGTCCCTGCAGCTGAGGGTTTCCGCCACTAGGGGGCAGCAGCGTTTCCCTTGACCGGGTCATAAACCAGAACGCGGGTCAGAAATGTTTATTTTTCACTCAATCCAAATGAATGAAATTAAAAAACACACATCTAAGCTTAAATACAGGAATAAAGTGCATGCGAATATAAAGAAGAAAGAAAGAGTTTGATCTCCAAAGGCATATATAATATAATTATATAATATAATTATATAATATAATTATATGATTTAAAAATGGAGGTGCAGATGTGCTACAGTGGAATTAGAGGAACACACATGTCGTGTAGTCGGTGGACGTTTATCCAAGTGTTGATCCCCCTCTGATACCATAGCGGAGGTAGTAACGGAGGTGGCAACTGTTTTAAGGCGAGGTGGTGAGGAAGAACAGGGGTGTATGGTTTCGGTGGAACCAATATGGCCGCGAAGCCACAATCAGAAGGATTGAGAAGCGGCTACTAGCAGTTAGCTGCTACTCACCGTGCGTTTCTAGGCACAGGTAGCGAAGCTAGTAGAAATTAGATGCTAGTAGCAGATGCAAGCCAATAGCTGTTTGCAGCAACTAGTAGTTTGAAGATTGTAGCGGTTAGAAGGCAGTGCAGATTAGAATTCGTAGAAATAAGAAGCTAGTAGCAATTTGCGGTAAGTCGTACTTCAGAGTTATTAGCAGTTAGAAGCTAGTAAGAGTTAGCAGTTACTAGCAGTTACAGGCCAATATCATTTAGAAGCTAGAAGCAGTTAGAAGCTAGTAGCTTCTAGTAGTTAGCAGCTAGTAGCAATTACAAGCTAGTGTAGATTAGAATTCGTAGAAATCCGAAGCCAGTAGCAATTAGCAGTTAGTTGCACTTCAAAGTTATTAGCAGTTAGAAGCTAGTAGTAGTTAGAAGCTAGTAGCAGTTAGTAGCTACTAGTAGTTAGAGGCTTATAGCAGTTAGAAGCTAGTAGCAGTTAGTATCTGCTAGTACTTAGCAGCTAGTAGCAATTAGTAGTTAGTCGTATTACAAAGTTACCAGCAGTTACAAGCTAGTACCAGTTAGTAGTTACTAGTACATAGCAGTTATTAGCAGTTAGATGCTAGTAACAGGTAGCAGCTACTTTTGGTGCCACAAAGTTAAAGTTAATGCTGGTCCTGCACTGTAAAAAAATATCTATATAATATACAGTGACAATGTACGAAGAAATTACGGTAGTTACGATAAAAAAACGGTATAAAGACAACCTGCTTCAAGTTTTAAAGGCCAGTAAACAAAAATGACAGTAAAAAATCTGAATTGTTTATTTTAACTTGAAGTCAACAATTTTTCAAAAATATTCCCCATATTTTAGGAATTTTGTTTTTATAAAAATAAATGGTATGCTTTTTCTGAATGGTTGAAGGTTTTTGTTTGGTTTTTTTTTTTAACCGTAAATTTTAAAAGGTACATACCAGCAAAATCTAGGAGTAGTTAATTTACGGTAATTTTAAAACCCAATTTATTTATTTTTTAATTTCCCCATAAAATTCTGGAAAAATTATGTAATGTTTCTTCATTTCAGATGATTCACCTATTTTGAATTTTACAATTTTTTACCATCGCAGTCAAACATTTTTTTCTTTACCTTAATTTCATATTGGCAATTTTTACAGTACAAAGTAAAAAAAAAAAAAAAAAAAAAAAAAAAATCCAGTACAATTTTCAAATGCATCACTTCTTCTGTGGTGTCCAGAACTTCACTGTAAAATATATTTAGATAACTTCCCCTTTAATGTTCCATGTGACAATATTAGGAGGATAGTTTTAACGGTAATGAAAATCATTCACGCCTGTTCAAGGATGATTTTTGTATTTTACTGTTTTGTTTTTGTTTTTCATTAAGGGGGGTGCGTGTTCCTTTCTGTCTGTGTTGTTGTTGTTGTTGTCGTTGTTGTTGTTTGATCCTGTCTGGAGGTCGTCTGAGGTAATAGATTACTAAAACTGGACTGAAGCTGTGGCCAAATCTAAAAACCAAAACCCCCAAAAAACTGTTAAGACATCGGATCAAACTTGGGCTTCTCCATCCGCCCCCCCAAAAAATAGTCTAGGTTCGCCACTGGCACTTGTCCACCCCACTCCAAAAGACAAAACTGTCCGAACCCACGCCGAACGTGAAAGTAGAAACTTTCATTGACGTGTTTTTCTCCGTGGACTCCCCCGGATCGAGGCTCCAGGAGGCTTAGTTCGGTTCCCTTGGAAAAGCTCCGGAGCTTCATATGGCGCTGCGGGCTAAGCCTCTTAGGAGTCACGAGCCGAGCAGATGTAAGGAGAGTGCCAATCAGGAGCTCCCGCTGAGCGCGCGAACCCCCGCGGCGGCGCCGCTGCGCGCTCTGGACCTCTGCCATGGTCGAAGGTGGTGCGCGTGCGGTGTCTCTAAGGATTCTGGACGGAGGAGAACGCAGAGCCATGCTTCCTCTTGATCTCGGGAAGCAGAAGTCACGCCGGGTGTCGGTACCGACCTGCGGTCCGGACAGCCCTCCGTTGCCGGCGCGGCGCCTGAAGAACCGGGAGTTCCCGCTGGCCCTGAGGCGCCGTCGCTCCGGCTCCGCGCCTGAGCGCAAGGTCAACTGCGTCCTGGTCGGAGATGGAGCAGTGGGCAAAACCAGCCTGATCGTGAGCTACACCACCAACGGATACCCCACCGAATACGTCCCGACGGCGTTTGACAACTTCACCGGTAATCTGTGACAAGGCGCGCGGCTGCGTTGGCGCGTTACGCGCAGGTTCTTTACGCACGGCTCCAGCTGGAAATGGCGCCTTTTCCCGCTCCGTTTTTTCTGATTCACCCTGTAGTTTATGCTCGGAGGGAATGACGTGCAGTTTGTTTTCTCTCCTCAGTGATGGTGGTGGTCGACGGGAAACCGGTGAGGCTGCAGCTCTGTGACACCGCCGGACAGGTGAGCCGCACCTTCCGCTCACAGTCTCGCCGTGATGCGTGAACCTCACCACTCAGACTCACTTCTCTCTCTCCCCCCCCTCTTTCTGCTTTCCCCCGGTAGAGATGGGGGCTGATTGACGGGTCCATCAATGTAAGTCCTGCAGTCATCGGTCAGTTTGAGTTGGTTGCCCCCTGCAGACTGATCCTAGTCCTGGATGGAAATCCTCTGAAACCCCCGTTAGTTCATGTTCCCCCCTCTGCAGTTCTTTAATTCCCCGGATCACATCGCCCCCTGCAGGATTAAGACGAGCCTTTAGTCAGAGTTGCCCCCTCTGTCGCCCTGGGCTCCTCCACCCACCTGTGGTTGGCTTCCCTTTAATCGCCTGACAGAAAACAAGAATTCATTTTTTTTTAAAAAGCCTGACTTGTTTATCTGATTCACAATGACGAGAATCAAAAAGTGTCTAAAAATAGACTTTTGGAATTTACTTATTCTTGTAACATCTCATAAAAAGAAATTGCAAGTTAGTTGTGTCAACGGTATTCAGCAATATGAGTTGCTTAAAACATAATTCTAAGATATCGTTAGGATGAATAACTGACGATTTGCAAACAGGATGACTTGTTCCACGCAGAAGTTCCCCGTATACGATCAATTTTCAGATTCTCTATATTTAATTTTTCTCTATAGTTTCAGTTTTTCTGTAGTTTCTGTTTCTCTGTAGTTACAATATTGCTGTAGTTTCAGTTTCTTTGTAGTTTAGTTTTCTCTATAGTTTCAGTTTCTATATAGCTTACATTTGTATA
>VRLP01003749.1:0-58920 GCA_009660295.1 Lophius piscatorius | reverse complement strand
CTACAAGTAACCCTGCATGCTGGGAGCGCAGAGTTCTGATTGGACAATATGGAACTATGAGCTCCTTCAGATACGTTGGTGCCTGACCGTTAAGGGCTTTGTACGTGAGCAGAAGGATTTTGAATTTGATTCTAGATTTTACCGGGAGCCAATGAAGGGAAGCTAATACAGGAGAGATATGTTCTCTTAACCTGGTTCTGGTCAGCACACGTGCAGCAGCGTTCTGGATCAGCTGGAGGGGCTTCAGAGACTTATTGGGACTACCTGCTAGTAGGGCATTACAGTAATCCAGCCTGGAAGTAACAAATCCATGAACTAACTTTTCTGCATCTTTTTGCGACAGAATGTGTCGTATTTTAGAAATATTACGCAGATGAAAAAAGGCAGTCCTAGAAATGTGTTTTATGTAGGAGTCAAAGGTCATATCCTGATCAAAGATAACTCCCAGGTTCCTCACAGTGGTGCTGGAGGCCAAGTTCATACCATCCAGAGTAGATACATAATCAGATAAATTGTTTCTAAGGTGGTTGGGTCCCAGCACAATAACTTAATAATAAGAAGTTGCAGGTCATCCAGGTCTTAATGTCTTTGAAACACGCCTCTAAATTGGATAAGTGATTAGATTCACCTGGTTTCATTGATAAGTACAATTGTGTGTCATCTGCATAACAGTGAAAGTTTATGGAGTGTTTCCTCATAAAGTTGCCTATAGGGAGCAAATATAATGTGAATAATATTGGCCCAAGCACAGATCCCTGGGGAACTCCGTGGGTAACACGATACCAGATAACAGATGCATACTGAGACCTGTCTCATAAATATGATTTAAACCAATTTAATGCAGTGTCTTTGATGCCAATTAGGTTTCCAAGTCTTTGTATTAGAATGTAGTGGTCAATAGTGCTGTTTCTGTACTATGGTGAACTCTAAAACCTGACTGGAAATCCTCAAATAAACTATTGTTACGTAGAAAATCACACAAATGTTCGGCCACCACTTTCTCTAAGATTTTAGAGAGGAATGGAAGGTTAGATATCGGCCTGTAATTTGCTAAAGCCTCAGGATCAAGCGTCAGCTTTTAAAGTAATGGTTTCATTATCGCTATTTTAAAGGACTTTGGTACGTAGCCTGAATTTAGAGACTGATTGATGATTTCTTATAGAGAGTTGCTGACTAAGGGTAAACTTTCCTTAAGTAGAGTGTTGGGGTTAGGGTTAGGTCTAAGAAACAGGTTGTTGTTTTGGATAAGATCTAGCTCCAGGTCTATCTGTTGTTTCCAAACACATAGTCCTGGGGTGTAAACTTGAGCCAATTGAAGGCAGGACATTGTGGATCTTGTCCCTAGTACTTATAATTTTGTCATTAGAAAAACTCATGAAGTCATCGCTACTAAGGGTTCTAGGAATACGATTCTCAACAGAACTCTGACTGTCAGTCAGCCCGGCTACAGTGCTGAACAAAAACCTGGGGTTGTTTTTATTTTCCTCTATCAGTGCAAAGAAATAGGCCGCTCTGGCGCTGCGGATGGTTAACTTATATTTTTAATGCTATCTTGCCATGCTAATCGGGACTCAACGAGTTTAGTGCGTCGCCATTTTCTTTCTAGTTCATGTGTTGTTTGTTTGAGGTTTCGAGTCTGGTTGTTAAACCATGGAGCTGCTCTCCTCTGTTTCACACTCTTCTTTTTTAGGGGGCGATAGTGTCCAGAGTTAATCTCAGAGCTTGCAGCCCTATCGACAAAATAATCAATTTGCCCAGGACTAACGTTAAAGTCAGATTCTTTGAGACATGCAACTGAACTCAGGGCTGATGGAATAGATTCTTTAAATTTCGTTACAGCTTCTTCAGATATATTTCTAGCGTTGAAAGATTTTTCTATTGGCGAAGGATTTAGCATTGCGAATTCAAAAGTTATCAAACAGTGGTCTGATAGCAGAGGATTCTGTGGATGAACTACTAGTTTTTCAATATCAATGCCGTAAGTCAGGACTAAACTTGACTTGAACAAAAAGGTGGTCGGGGGACAGACACAGTCTCTATGGGTTTTGGGCTGGGTGACTCTAAAGGAGGCGCAGAGAGGCGTGTAAGACTGCGACTCTGCTTCCCGGTCTCAACTCTGTGACGTCACGTTTGCTCTTGTCTAATAATCACCGTTAGATTCCTAGATAAGAGCGCAGCTCCATCCAAAGTGGGATGGATACCGTCTCTCCTAATCAGACCAGGCTTCCCCCAGAAAGTTTGACAATTGTCTACCAGGCCCACGTCGTTTGTTGGACACCACCTCGACAACCAGCGGTTGAACGATGACATGCGGCTAAACATGTCATCGCTGGTCAGATAGGGTAGGGGTCCAGAGAAAACTACGGAGTCCGACATAGTTTTAGCAAAAGCACACACCGATTGAGCATTAATTTTTGTGGCCTCCAATTGGCGTTATCGGGTGTCATTACCGCCGACGTGAATTACTATATTTCTATATTTACACTTATCCTTAGCCAGCAGTTTTAAATATGATTCCACGTCGCCCGCTCTGGCCCCAGGAATGCATTTGACTATGGTCGCTGGTGTCGCTAACTTCACGTTCCGTAAAATAGAACTGCCAATGACCAGAGTTGGTTTCTCAGCAGGTGTGTTGCTGAGTGGGGAAAAGCTGTTCGAAACATGAACATGAAATTCCTCTTGATGTGGCATTGACTTAACATCAATGCCATAAACCGTCCGCTATCTGCAGAGTGGAACCCACTTTCATCATCAATAAGTCAGTATTCCTTTGAATTGTTAATTCTCATGGAAATAAGGCTGGTTGTGAATTGAACCTGTATCCCAAAGGCATACTGGCAAGGTACAGTGACAAAGCTCTATAAAGTAGCGTTCTTTCTTTTTTTGTTTTATGTGAAAGTTGAAGGGCACCAAATGAGGCTCCCTGTTTATTTGCATTAAATGCACAACTCTTTTTCCATTATCCCAAAAGATCTGAATAAGATTGTTATCATGCAGTATCATCCAGTGTATGATTTTACCATTAACAGGGGCTGCTGCATGATCAAGGCAGTTTTCAGTACGTACAATTGTAAGATGAGGCACACTGTACAAATAAGAGAAATGATTTAAGGCTAATTGTATATTTTAACGCATTGAAAATATCAAATTGTAATATCTTTCTGTAAAATATCTTTCTGTAGAGCTAAAGTATACCCAAAAACAATTGTTTAAGGGTACAGTGGTGGACACTGGAAATGTCCCATTTTGTAAAGGTACTATTTCGTAGGTGAAAACTAAGTGCTCAATCAAAAAATAAGTTAAATAAATTTTTTTTCCATGACCTTCATTTCAGGTGGAGTCATTCTCAATTATGAGTGTGTCCCAAAGGCTACAAGGGTAATCCAAGATATAAGTTCAGTCTTAATCTTACACCCTGGGACCAAGGCTCACAAAACACAGTGTTGTTCATAACATGGGGATTTACTCAAATAGACTTGTTAGACATGTATGAGTCTGAATCATATGGAGCCAATACTCTGCACCCTACTTGGAATCAAGTCCTTTGGAGACTATGTCCTGAAATTTTGAACAGGTTACAATATGAAAAATCAATGTTCTAATTTTTATGTAAGTAATGCATAAAGACTTTGTAAATAGTCTTCTTGTTCCACTAAATGCGGCAGACTTGCTGTAAACACATGTGACAAGAAATAAACACATAGAAATAAAAAGAACATAAAATAATTAATTAATTTCTGCTTAGAAATAGGTCCCAGTGAAGTGACCATAACATGGTAGGAAATGGAGGTGGTGTTACGTAGTTCACGATACAGCAAATTCAGACGACAACATAGAAAAAGAAAACTTGATAACATAGTAGAAATATTCAATTTTTACTACTCTACATGTAAATCCATCCCAGCATAAGTGTCAATGATCTTGGCAACTTGGTGTAACGTCATGCTGCTGCGTATGAAATAAAAAAAGAGGCTTCATGGCAGTTGTGACTAACTGACCGTGAAGAGTACAAATTGTTTCGTCTTATCATTTGGCAATTTCCATTTGTAAATGTGCTTTGATACTCAGTATGTAAGAAAGAGCATTAGAGCCAATGACCATTAATCATCTGAACCTTGAATCACCTTTTGCCAGATGTGTTTGCACCATTAAGTGAACAGCATGTATGTCACAGCTTGATAAACAGCTGTGGTACTTTCATTAACCGTGAAAAATACCTTGTAATTCATCTGCAAAGTTGGGAAACATGGAGGCTCAAACAATACATTTAGCTTACTCCTTCCAGACAACAGCACAATTCAAGCTTCATATTGCTTCCATGACCTGGATTCAAAACTGAGTTACGAATGAAGAACTGAACAAATTGTATCCATTATGCTTTACATAATTTGTAAGCTTTATAATAGCTCAAATGTTAAGTAGTGAAATCTGTAGGTCACGCCAATTTTAACATAATGCTTATTTTTAAGATTTTAGGTGTTTTTCTTTGAGAGCGTTGAGATTTGTACTCTGAAAAGTCTGATATTAAGTCAGTTACTATTTTTGGTAGACTGTTCAGAGAGTACGGTATGGATGGATGGATGGATGGATGGATGGATGGAAGGAAGGAAGGAAAGATTGGATGGATGGATGGATGGATGGATGGATGCATGAATGTATGGGTGGGTGGATGGATGGATGGATGGAAGGATTGGTTGGAGGCATGGGTGGAGGCATGGGTGGATGGATTGATGGACAGTTGGATGGAAGGATTGGATGGCTGGATGAATGGATGGAAGGATTGGATGGAACAAGGGATGAATGCATGCATTTGATGGATGGAATGATTGGATGGATAATGAATGGATGGATGGATTAATGGATGTAACGATTGGATGGATGGATGGATGGATGGATGGATGGATGGATGCTATGTACCTGTATGAGTCATGGAAACTTTGAGGACTGGCATCCCTCCACAGAGCTATATTATAGAAGTAGGAATTGAGCCCTTTGAATAATTTGTAGTCAATCAGCATAGTCTGCAAGGTTTTAAAAAGGAACCTGTGACTTACAACAAATATGAATTTAATTAATGTAATTCTTTCCTGAAATAAAAATCACTCAGACTCTTCCTCCAGTTAAATTATTCACAGGTCATTGTTTGAATAATGTATAACAACTCACTGCATTTTTACAGCTTTTTAGCTTTTTATACATGAGTGGAAAACATTTGACATTTACATTGATGTGACAAGAAGTTAAACACCTCAGGGAATAATGCGTCCTTTGACTTATTTTAGCATAGTTGTCCTTGCAGTTTCTCACATTAAAAAATGTCTCCCTGCTCTTATGTGTTGCGTTTAAGGATTATTCTCTGAAGCGCAATATTATTTCATAGGAATTAAGAGATTACAAAAACACTAAGAAACTAACTGATCTGTTCTTCGTGTTTTTTCAAAGAACTCACCATAACACTTACACACTGACTCAGCCTTTTTAGTTATTATTTAGTTATTTTCTATTAAAGTAAATTTTTGAACCAGCCCTATGTTTAGTCAGGATTTAACCCTTCAAATGTCAGTTTTATAAAACACTATTCCATTTACAAAATGGTGAATATGTTATTTTATTCAGCCATTTGCATCTGTAACTGCTTATCCTTCTAAACTTTGTGCATAGACTGGAGCCTATCTTAGCCAACATTGAGCGAGAGGTGGGGTACACCCTGGAATAGTCTCCACTTCATCACAACACTCGTAGAGACAAACAACCATTTACACTCACATTCTCTACTGTGGGCAATTAAGTTAAATCCTTCTCACTGCACCAATGCATTTCTCAGATATGTCAGTGACTAGTTCAGTACTTCATTATTTTATGGTAACTTTTACCAAAGAAGTCACCTTAACTAAGAAGGTGGAGAAATTGCACCACCACCAATATGTTTCAGATATAATGCAGATTCACAGTCATTCAATTTGATAATACTGTTATATAATAGGTTGGCTAATGTGGAAAAGTTATATTTTATTGACAACTCAAACTACTGAGGATCGTCACATGACTCCAAATGCTAGGAGTAGGATTCCAGAGTCAAGGCAGGTAATACTTAATTCAGTATTAGGCAGATCAGACTAAAGAGATGTCATCATGGCGACATAACCATTATGATTATAATCCTATAATTGTACACACAGCTAAGCTCTGGGTACAATTATAAAACAGCGTTTGATGTCATTACTGTGATGGAAAAAACGAACTAAACATATTGGACGAATACGGATGCACTAATTTCTTCACCCAGAGACCCGAATGCTGATGAACATTGCCGAAAGGGCTCTTAAGTGTGAATTAGTGAATTATGATTGTGCAATAACACATTATCGCCGCCCCGCAAGTAATCAGGTAAACAGAGAGTTGTAACTGTATTGATTTCTATTCAGCTGGAAAAGCTTTAAGATTGTATATGTTTGCACACGTTATTCTATTTAGAATAATGTCCCTCTTCCAGTTGTTCAACAGGTCGGAAAAATGTTGATCATATTACTGAACACTATACCTTTATGATAAAAAGGCAGCCTTTCACTGTTGGCTTTAATTGGGCTGCAGACCGAATCTCACTGAAAGAGGTAGAAAAGGACGTATGTAGTATCTTACATCACCTCTTGTGTAGGAACACAGAGTGTGAACATTTCTAGACAGTAGCAAGGACAGGAATCACAGCCTCATGATTATAAGCTGATTTGTTTTTTCCCTCCGGTTGAAGCTGTGTTGGGAGGTTTCTGCACTAAAAGTAGGTGATACCTACAAAAAGCTGTGAACGGAAGAATTGTTTCACATCGGGAATAACTGAACAAGTAAATCTTTCTCATGAGCCATTCTTTGATTAAAATATTCCATGAAATGAGAAACAAGAGGAACAGCTTGAGTCATTATCTACCCATACCCATGCTGATGAAAAATGAAATGAAGTGCCATTCTTCATAACAGCTGTAGCTCAGTGGGTAGAGCCGCCATCTCCCATCGGAGGACTGGAAGGTAGCCGGTTTGAGCCCGTTGTAGGGTTGTAGGGTCCTTTACACAATATCTTTTCCAGGACGCTTCAAAGGAGCTGCCACTTGCCACCCTCTACGGGATAAGACTATGTTGTGCGTTTATTCTTTATTAATGCTTGTGGCATGAATGTATGGAGTTTGATGTTGAATTGTACGTCACTTGTGGTGGAAATTAATTCCTTCCAACCTGGTACTAAAACTGAGAAGTATCGACAGGACTCGAACTGCATTTAAGGTTCTTTATTAAGTCAGTCAATACAGGCACACAAAGTCAGTAAAAGTACGTATGCCTGCGGAGAGATCTCTGCCAGGGAAGGGAGAGCACCATTCATTTATAGGTCTGCACAAACAACTGATATCAGTAGGGAGGGTTCCTCAAGGTCAGCAGGGAGCGCTTCATCCTGTTTGTCTACTAGTACATCGAGGTTCTTTTACCATATATGGAGATGTTTTTGCAACTTGGAGATATGCATTGCTTCTTCAGTCCACTAAGAGACAGGCATGTTTCAAGACGTGGTTATGCAAATACTACACGTGACACGTGATAGCAGTAAATTTCCATTACACACTCCACCACTTTGATGTTGAGATATGTCAACAGCTGATGTTTGTATTTCTGTGCAATATGGCTCAGACATTATTGGTCTTTCATGTAGCATCAGGTTTGTTTGTCCAGTTTTGATTAATCTGTTCACCGGGCGCTTCAAAAGAGCTGCCCACTGCTCCCTCAGGGATGGGTCAAATACATAAAACTTGAATTTGAAATTAGTATCTTATTATTATTAATATTATTATTATTAATAACTTCATTGTCTTATTATTATTGACAGTGATTAAAAAACGGCCGACCTGATCTTCTTACATGACCACTTTTTCAAGTTCATTTAAAAAAAAAAAGACATTTGTTGAGATCAACTGATTTATTCCTTAGAGAACATTTTGAAAAAGTCCAATACAATGCCTTTAACACCTCCATAAGTAAACATTTATAATGTAAACTCAAGAGTATTTTTAATTTTGTAAATGTGTTAAATTATCCAGATTCTAAAAGACATTCTTCAGCACCATGTTTATAGAGTGATGTCGCTGTTTCTTTGCATACTGTGTAAAGAAACTTTTTTCTTCTTCTTGCATTGCATCGGAAAGATTTCATTTAATACACTTTATCCTCAGTTAATTTTTAAGCAGGATTTTCCCCTTCTATATCTTTTGTTTTTTCTTACCGCTTGTTACGGGTTAAGAACATGTCGTGCATTTATTCTTCCGTCATGCTTGTGGCATGAGTGCATGGATGGTGAGGTTGATCTCCTCGTCTGTCCACCACTTTAATCTTGAAATATGTCAACAGCTGATGTTTGGATTTCTGTGAAATATGGCCCAGGCATTGATGGTCTTTCATACAGCATTAGGTCTGTTTGTCCAAACCTGTTACAATGAATCTGTTCTGTACAAACTCACATATTTTTCACTGCTAATTGTGCAATTCAGATATAAACCCTTTAGCAATCAAAAAATAGTTAATTACAAATAAACCTACTCGTTATATGAAGCCACCAAGTTTTGCTTACCTGACATCTTGCAGTCTTTGGGTGAAGTGTCACGGATGAGAATAATTTAATACAAGCCGATAGCTTATTAGAATCCAAACAGACATGGCCTTTGCTAAGCTATGTCAAACAGATTGAAAAATACAGGCCCCTCTCCCGGTTCCACTCAGATATGTGACAGGTTATTCCATGATTAGCTATGGTCAGTTATGACTCAAGTGGCTAAGACTGACTGCTGGAGAAGGAATTCAATCCTCGACCAATGTCACACTGAATCAAAGTGTTGGAGAGAAGTATCCAAACATTTATTAAACACACGTCACACACTCTGTCCACTGAGGAGTTCAAAACAGCTATGTTTTCTAATGCAGTTCAACAGCACCAGGTTTAGAACTCTTATTTACCATTTGATATACACCTGCATACTTATGCAGGTGTATGCGTTTATAATGGCTTTGGTTAGAATCGTATTCAAGGTGAATGGAGGATTTATTACCTCTGCCAAGAAAGGAGGTTATGTATTCACTTCTTTGCGTTTATCTGTTTTTATGTCTGTTTGTTTGTTTGTTTGTGAGCAGGATTAAGAAAAAACTACTGGACAGATTTGCATGAAATTTTACAGAGGTAGAATTAGGTGTATCCTAGAGGTGATTCATTAACGGTGACATTACGTGTTTCGCAGCATTTAAAATAAAATAACAAACCGTTTGGAGTAGTGACATTACAATGCGGCTATTGCTGCTTTTGATTCCTTTGATCTTTCTTTGGGGTTGAGGTTTCGGCTCAGTTACAGAATTTCCTTCGATGTCCACTTGGGGGTGGAGCTGGTGGCTTAGTGGTCTGAACGGAGATGCTGAAGTGAAAGGCGCAGGAGAATTCTGCTACAGAGTATTTTAGAGATACTCACAGAGTCTGTCGGAGTTGTCGGTAGATTTAGAGGCGGGCAATAACTAAGACATTAATGGAGAAATCTGCATTCATTTTTCCTAAACCCTGGGTACTGTGGGCCTGGCAGAGGTTTGTGCTCTCTGAGTGCTTTTTTTTCTAGTGCTTTTGTTTGTTTGTTTGTGAGCAAGATTACAGAAAAACTACAGGATGGATTTGCATGTAATTTAAACCAGTTGTAGGTTTTGGCATATCCTCGAGGTGATTAAATTATGGTTAAGTTTGTCACAGCATTCAAAATAAAATAAAATTAAATTAAATAATAAGCCCTTCGGAGTTGTGACATCACAATGTAGCTATTGCTGCCTACGTTCTTTTGATTCCTTTGATGTTCCTTTGGAAGTGGAGCTGGGGGCTGAACAGAGACGCTCAAGTGGAAGGCACGAATACAGAGTATTTGAGGGACACTCAGAGAGTTTCTTGGAGTTATTGGTAGATTTAGAGGCTGGCATAACTCAAGACATTCATGGAGGAATATGCATTTTCTAAACCTGGGGTACTGTTGTGCCTTGGCTGAGGTTTGCGGTCTCTGAGTATTTTTCTTGTCTAAATAGTGCTCATCTAAATCATGTGCATGCCAAATACATTGTGGAATTAATTATATACATCTTAGGCATCCTCCAATTCTTTATTATGGCCGACACACAGAGTTATAGGATAGCCAGATTACATCAGTGTCCTTGTACAGCTAAATCAAATTTAGATTATTCAGACATCAATCACTTTCATGGCCTAATCTAACCTCTAAGTTTATTCATTGGTATTAAAATAATTCACCAAGAAGAATTCATGCTGAGAAGATGTGTTACTGCCATAAAACTACATTTAATGAGAGACTCTAGTATTATCTTCACACATTGTATTGAATGCCCGCAATGTCAAAAGAAACCCTTTCTGATGGTGCTTGTGTATTTAAACTGCTGCCTCACTCCCAGTCCTCCTGAAAGGAAAATCAGTATTGTTGTTTCAGCGACTAGAGTTATGGAATGATCAAAAGGTACAAGAATCACAGTTGAATCATCACACACGTGAGAATATGTGATATGAAATTCACAGAGGGGCAAAAGGGTACATCAATAGGAGTGCAGTGCTTGTAAAACATTTAGTTGCACACCATCTTTCAAACATTTAAAAACATATATATATATATATTGCAAGCAACAGCAAGTACATAACAAGGTTTGGGAATTTAAGCTACTGGCTAGAAAAGGCGCCGCAGAAAAAGACTTTGGTTGAAAAGCAGTTTTGAGTATTTCCCCAGTTGAGAGTATTTGAATTACTAACGCAGAACTTCATTATGGGAATACGACACAGTTACAGTGCTGGTTAGCCTATATGGCTGTCTGAGTATATGTAATTTTCAACATTGCTTTGTCTTTGTATATCACTATTTATCCAACAATGCATTCATTAGGAATGTTGTTACATAAAAAGCTCAATTTATACATAAGTATTTAACAGGAAAGTAGAAAAAATAAACCTTTTTTTTTTTTCTCAGGACGAAAAAGTTAGATTAAAAAAAGTTTATGCAGATATCAATATATTTCCCAAAGTTCATTTCATTTTATATGCCACCGGTCAACTGAGAGGAAGGTATCAATTCTGACAAAGTAAACAAATAATAAATGTGAAAGACTCTTTTAAAAGTGCTACCAGGAGGGCGGTATATCAACTTGAAATAGCCTTGATGCTATTTCAAATAAAAAGTAAAAACAATAATAAAAAAATAATCATAATTATAAATTAAAAATTAAAAATTTAATTTAAAAAAAGAGATAGCCTTGGATGACCAATTTTAGGATCCACAGCCAGCTCAGACACCATAATAACAAAGATAAGGGTTCGTCAGGAGACTGTATCTGCAGCCGTCATATCCGTAGAGAATCTATTGTATCTGAGGAGAGAAATTCTCTCCTAATAACAGGCAATTTTTAAGAGAGAATCATTTGAAATAATAATCATACGAATGGTATTTTCTTTTTCAGATGAATACTATTTCAAAGTTCTTTGTCTGGAACCAAAGAGGTAACTGCAATCATAATAAACCAGCAGGTGAAGTGACCAAGAGCACATGTAACTATGGTAATAAACGGTGTGAAAGTGGGATCAGAGGCTCGGCTCTTTTACACACAAGGAGTATTATGCATATGCAGAGTTAAAGTGTAAATTGTCTTTCATTGGCAGTTAATGTTTCTATTCATTTTCCAATTTCTGGAAAGATATTACCCATGGGGTTCAAACACAATTTCTAGTTTTGGGATTAACATGCAAGGCTTCATTACCAAGTGGGCAGCTACGGCCCCGCTGTGGCCGTCCCTCAGTGCACCTCTCTGCATAGGAATATGGTGGATTTCACTTGACACCCAGACCACGCAGCAGCTAAGCCTCAGATGAATGCTAGTCTATGCCGGCTCCCAGGGGGTTTCAGGGGCTTCCCAGTCTGCACTGCAGGGGCTGTGTGAGAGGAGAAAGGTTACATTCAGTTTACATCATAAAAGCCACACACACACATACACAGGGGGGGTTAAAATGCACAGTCTGCCTCTCTCTGACTTAGTTTGTGTAGTCACTCTAACACTAGGAGACACAGTGACACACTCACTTATACATCAGTCCTTTTCTGTTCCTCTCATGCAATCACCTTTTTGTTGTGTAATAAATTATAAGCCACTGTAATGAAGAATTTAAAAAGAGGGAGTGTATGCAAAGCAGCGATGTTACATTTTTCCTTTTCTTCTGAAGTAACACGGGAGAATTCACACTCAAAAACAGATCATGTATGTATAGTTCACAGAAGCATCTGAATGCCATTTATTGAATATATAAATGCAGTCTATATATAGACTGGCATGACATTACTTGCTAACTTACATGACCCAGCAGACTGAATAAAGTGTTTATCATCGGATAACAGAACAGTATGTTCCCATATCTTTAATAATCAGTCTGCACTGATTGCACACTCTGATTCTCTGCAGTTTTTACAAGTTCATGTAAGAAACCATCTCATGTCCATATCCAAGTCAACAACTTAACTAACTTTTGTTTTCTGGTAATAGATGCAGCAGCATCGATTATAACCAGATCAGTAACAGTCACAAACCCAACCCCGTGGTTAAACGAGGATGTCAGCCGCTGTTAGCAGGACTGTATAAGAGCTGAGCGCCAATTGAAAAACACAAAACTGAACATTCACCTCATACATATGAAAGATCTCTTAAATTTGCGAAATCTGTTTAAAAGCTTTTGATACATTGATCACTCCATCCTTTTAGACAGACTGCACAGATATGCTGGTGTCTCAGGTAAAGAGCTCCAGTGGTTTAGGTCATATTTATCAGACAGACATTTGTTGTGTCTATTGGAAATCACTTATCACCCCCTGCCACTCTGTTATATGGAGTGCCTCAAACCTTATGACAAAAATTTGTGTATCATATTTATATATCATTGGACAGATCCAATCCTGATATTTTCATCAAAGAAACATTGCCAAAATGAAACCCTTACCTTCCCCTTCTGACCTTGAACAAATCATTCACATATTCATTTACTCCCGTCTGGACGGCTGCGATTCACATTTTCGCTCTGGCACAACCTCAGTTGGTCAAGAATATAGCAGCCAGACATTCAACCGGTTCTAATCGTCGATATCACACCAGTTTTAACCTTGCTGCATTGGCTGCCTGTCAAGTAGAGGGTAGATTTTAAAACAATTGTAATAACCTACAAGGCACTTCATGGCTTAGCACCCACATATATCTCTGAGCTCCTGACCCCGTACACCACTAACCGGACCCTCAGCTCCTCCAGCAAACTCCTGCTTACTGTAAAACTAAAAGATCTCAAAACCAAAAGGTGACCGCTCCTTTACTGCCCTAGCCCATAAATTATGGAACAACCTCCCTGCTCCGTTCAGACTAATCGAGTCTGTCGAGTATTTTTTTAAACTCCTTAGAAAACCCACCTTGACTAAGTATAATTCAGTCTTTCCTCTCAATTAACCTTCATTATTGTTATAATTAAGATATGATATGATAAGATAAGATAAACCTTTATTAGTCCCACACCCCACACAATTGCAGTGTTACAGGAACAAGGAGTGCACACACAGCAGTATAACAGAATAAAATACAAATAAATATTAAATTATACTAGTGTATTACACTATAATATAAATAATACACTATACAGGAAGTATACCAAAATGTTACAGTATACTAAAATATTATATACATCATTCTTGATATATTTCAACAAAAGATGGATTTCTATACATAAGGTCACAATTGTCGTCCTTTCCCTTCAGCCAGGCAAACTGCCTGCTGACCGGCTGTTGATGCCGTCAGCAGACGCTCATGTGATAATCCTTCACTCTCCCCCAGCCCATTTCTGTTACTTATTAAAACCCACAGTCCATGTATAAAATTGGAATTCAGTAGATTTGTTTATGTAAGATGGAATAACAAGGCCATCATGAGGGCAAAATGTTCTGTTTACAGCAGTAATAGACAAACCCATTGTAATTGACCATGTATTCCTTGGACAAATACATAATTGTGGGAGAGATTGATGGTTCTACATGCATTTCACATTTTGTGCTTTCCGATGTGATAAACGCCAAACATGCACATATCTTCAACAAGAGGTATTGAGGTCGCTGGGGTTGTCTGGCGATCAAATGTTTCCTTGCAGACTATTTACATAATGCAAATTGATTTAAAAAAATCTGACTTCAAACTCATTCACACTACAACCCAGAAATAATGATATTTATTCAAATTTCAGCCAGAGAAGTCACATTTATTTATGTAGCAAAGTAAAATGATGTGCTTCACATTAATGTGCTTCTACCAAAGACTCACCCACCCAATATCATTAGACGGCAATTTGACGTGTTTCTATTTATTAATTATTGCTTAATAATGCTGTTTAAATATTATTTATCCCACTTCATGGCTAAAAACAGAATTAGCGTGTTTTGACAGTTTGACCATTATTCTGCAGTCTCTGTGTTCTGCAGCATGTACAGTAGTGTCTCCTCAGCAGACGAGGCAGAGGAGGATGGTCCTCTGCCTATATCTTTCCCAAAAAAACTCAATTAACCAAAGTAAATGCTCGTGTCTTTTAATATTTTTGATAAATGAATACATGTGGGATATTTTGTTCTTGTT
This sequence comes from Lophius piscatorius, assembly GCA_009660295.1. Taxonomy (NCBI): domain Eukaryota; kingdom Metazoa; phylum Chordata; class Actinopteri; order Lophiiformes; family Lophiidae; genus Lophius; species Lophius piscatorius. The sequence goes on along the minus strand of VRLP01003749.1, from coordinate 44,217 downwards.
CTTGTTTCGATAGAAATGGGATTCTTAAGATTAAATGTGACTTTTAATTAGTCTTTTTGCCTCACCAAACCTCACACACACCTACTATATTGTGTAGTTGCAATTGCATACTACAAATTTTATACTTACTTTATTTTGTTTGATTTCAATGTAATCTTCATTTTGTTTGAATCATATCTTGCCAACTGTATATTCTCATTAAATAAACCATAATAAGTAGCAGAGCCTTATAATATTTGGATTGACCTGGATTTATTGTATTTTCCCCATTTTATATGAAAAGAATATTTTGACCCATTAGTATCCATGGTGACACGTTGTCAGAATGATTTTAATGCGATGAACAGTTCTTTCCACAGCTTTGTCCTTGATTGTTAACTTATATAGTCTAGATTTTCATTGGTACTTGAGCTAATTTTGAATAATAATAAATCAAATTTCAATTTAACAACTCTAATATTTTAGTAACATGTCCTGTGTTATATTTAATCTGTTCTTACAACAGAATTTTAAGAAATTTGTACAAACTTTTCTTTAACAATACTATTATTAATATATAGTTTACCACTCTAGACTACCTGATGCAATGGATGATATTAAGTTTTGATAGATTATCCCCACTATCTTTAGTTAATCTGGAGACCTTCCTTACTATATTGATCTAAACTACCAGCCATTTTTCTACACATGCAAAAGTAATGCAGAAGATAAGCATGTATTCATGCCTTATTTTATATAAAACTGCCTTCAGCCCATCATCAATCCACAGCAGAATCTTGTTTTTGAGCAATGAAGGACATACACATATAAATGTGTAGATATCAGCTTTTATTTGGAAGTACCTTCCGCCACGGATAGAAAAATATTTCTAAATTCTAACAAAGAGAATTGCGGTGCTGCTTTGTGTGATATCTAAAGGCTCGTCATGCATCTTTCATACACCTGACAGAGATGAATATAGCAGCATGCTGATCTCTGCTCATTGCATTATCACTCCAGTCACAAAAGGACGTGGACTGACGAAGGACAGGCAGGTTCATCTTATTTCACTTTGCTGCAGGCTATCACATTATAAATTCAGTTCGTAATCGTGTTAGAAGGAATGCCATTTTGTGGAATCTTGCTCTATAGTTTTTCTTATTCTACTGTGTGTAAAACAGGACGTGTTTTTATGGTATGTATAAGCAGTGGCCGTATTGGCCCAGTTAGTCTATTATGAATCAGACACCTAACCCTGGCACTATGACACCAACACACAAAAAACTAAACAGAATAGGTTGTACATGCTGTACACGTCACAATCCAACATTGCTATTGATTTTAAAATATTAAACGTCTCTGCTTCTAGGTGGCTGCACTGGTGTTAAAGGTGTTGAGGAGGATGCCCTTGTATTATGTGTGGTTGCTCTGTTGTTGTTCCAAGCTACTTCTGGAGAAGCTCACTCCCCCCCACCTCTATCAACATATTTGGAATTGTCATTAAAATAATAATAATAATAACTATTATTATAATAATGTATTCCTTATTAATTACGTTCAGTCATACACAGTACAACATAGTGAAATTATTTACCTGCATTTGTCCCAAACCTGAGGACCCTACGACTTGTAGACTGCTGGGGCGTGGCCACAGTGGTTAGAGCGAAACAACCGCTCTAACCACTTAGCTACAGCAGCCCTTATTAATTAAAAAAAAGGAAAAGAAATCACTCAAACAAGTTGGAAAGGGTTTGGCAAAGCTTTTGTGGTCCGCTTGACATGGAGGAAGAGAACACTTCCCAGAAGCTCGGAGAGAGACAGAGGGAGGCCTGTCTAGTAGTAAACTTCAACAGCGGTTTAACAAGCTGCCATCTTGCACCAGGATTTTAAACACTGATCAGTATACGCGATTAAAACACGTGGCAGATGTTGAAGTGTAATGCCTTCGTTTTGTTTTGTTATGTGGGGTTTTTTTCATGATTTTTTACTGAGTAGAATGTATAGAACCTGGGGATAAGGTTGGGTGCATCCTTGAATTTTTTAATTTAAGCAACCACCTACAGGACATATGGTACTGCATGATCTGAAGTGCTGAGAGGAAGTGATGACATGGCAAATGAACACTGGAGAATACTCTAGGGCTTGGTCCAAAATCACTTTCTGTTTCCTACCTACTGCATTTGGGTATCCTACTCATGTTAACAATCCAGTGCATCACATGTGAAGAATGTAAATCAGTACAGCAGACCGTGATGATGCAAAAAGTCTCCCAAAATCTATTTAATGCAAACTACTGAGAAGAGGGGCCAATGAATGGGTGAATTATGGTGTGAATTCCGGCAAAGCCCAAGGTGTAAACATTAAAGCTCCATGAAGATAATGAGAGACTGCTTTAAATGTTTCCCTCTGTGCTCCTCCAGTGGCCAATCTTGGTAATGACAGAAGTGATGACCCAAGGCAGAACTATTTTGGTGCCCAAATTTAATTATTTCAGCAAAATACAAGGAACATCGAGTACAGATCTGCCCCAAACCAAATGACTTTATCCTTCCATCAAATTTCAATGAAATCCGTTTCCTTTTATTTTCTTTTTAGATATTCTGCTAACAAAACAAACTGGAATAACAAAGCCTCGTTAAAAAAGATACATTTACACCAGATTATTTTTAGATGAGACAAGAAATATTAAGTTAGCTGGAAAGGCCTAATAAGGTAATGTATAATGAAGCTTAATGTTTATGGCAGTAATGGCTTGACTTCTGTGTACTTTCGGGGAGGGGGGACATAATAGGTCGGTCCAGACAAAGATGAAGCTGAATTTTACTTTAAAGTATTGCAGTAATGACTGAGCTATACGCCAAAGATAATAAAAGTATACATATCCTTATTTAACTTAAATACATGTTTATTTAATCAATAAAGGCCTAGCAATGGGTACCAGTATAACATTTGTAATCATTTCCTCATAAGAATCTAATCTGCAAAACTATACATTGTAGTTTCACCAAACTCGAAACATACAACAATCATCCATAACATTAAAAACACCAACAGGTGAAGTCAGAACAGTGATTATCTCTTTACAATGGCACCATTCAGTGGGTGGGATATATTATGCAGCAAGTGAATGCTGTATATATATATATATATATATATGTGGGGTATCAAGGCATATGTCATCTTCAGATGACTTGTTCTGAACTGCCAGCGGCCGCTTTATTAACATGAGATGGCGGCACAGCCTTCCAGAGTGATGTCTGACCCACTGAATCTTTAGTCGGAAGAGATCACACAGAGTCATTAATGAGGAGAATCATTTATGTATGAAGTACCATTTAGTAGTAACTTGCCAAGAAACTAGATATGAAAAAAAAAAAACTTTAATAAGACAAGAACTCTGGGCCCAGTTTTCCAGCAAATAGAATGAAGCCAAGGTACTGGATTGAATGAATACATAGTAAAAGGCACAGAAAATTCCCTAAAGAAATTCCACCATTTGCATAATAAATAATTCTGTTTTTAACTGGCACACGTTAAATCAAAAGGCCTAAATGTATGATATAATCATAAATATGCAAAGCTCCCAGATGAAGGATCGTCATTATCAACATTTTGAGGCTCTGGTGAACATGTTAAGTTGTTAGATACAGCTAAAATGTCCATTTACAAATTGCTGTGAACAGCATTAAATCAACCATGCCTTTTTGCCAGTGCTTTCTTTAATTTTGGTATAATGAGTATGAGAGTCTGATCCAAGCCAATATCAAAGATGGGGCTTCCTCTATGGCCAACTGTTCTTTTGATGCTTTTACATGCCCGTCATTAAAATTAGGCTCAAGAGTGAGGACTGAAAACACCTCAGTTAAGCAAAAATCGTATCGTCTTCTGTGGTGGTGGCCCGCTGTCTTCTCAGCTTTTCAGTTTTGAAGGCTAAATAGTGGATATGGGGGATGTCGGCAGCAGTTCAAGAAGCTCCTATTGGTGTTATATCATTATCAATTGAAAGACACAAAATCTAGCAATTGTGGTTGTTCAAATTAAAGAGACTGCTGTCTTTTTGCAGCTAGTTAGGGGTCTTTTTCCTGCATTTTAACCATTACCACTCATCCTTTGCAGGAGGCTAGTTGAAGCTGCTATATTCAGTTTAACAAGCGAGGAGAATCTATTTCTGCCTGTTCCATCTGAAGCCAACAAAATGTTGCCTATACTGTCACACGTCCCCTCAGCTGAGAGCATGTCGATTCTGCCAAGACACCAAAGTTACCAAAACAAAAAAGTGGAAATCATTAATCAGGGTGTGAAGCTGGAGAAGAGGAGTGGGTGAAGATACACACCCAAAGGCTCAGCTTAAGCTGCTGACTCTGAACTTTTTTTTGAAGTACCTGGCTTCCTTAAGCATTCCTACCCTTCTTATTTGTTTAAGATAAAAATTAACTCATTATATAATAAAAGTTTTTTTTTTTAAAACGCTCAAATGCTTGATATTTATATGACAACAGCAGCTACACAATATACAAATATATATAAACTTACTCTTCTATCTACTGGTTTTCAGTGCCTCTATTATTTTTCACTTTCTCTTCTTTTTGCACCATCTGAGCCAGGCTTATTTTAGGTGTGTTTCATTTTTAGCCTAATGAAACCAACCAAACATCACTTCTGCAGGCCATGCCTTTCAGAGGATGCTTGCATTATGGTTAATTAATCTGAAACTGCTATGATTAATCCTGCTACTTTAGCCCCTGGGGCGGGACTACATGTCTGTGAAAAATCTTCTCACACAAATCCTCCTGAGAACAAACTGCGCACATTTAGGTGTGCAAGTATTTAAAACGCTGCACACGTCCCCTCACATCTTGTCATTGGCAAATTTGCAGACTCCTTGACTCGTATAGTGTGTAGACTATATAATATTCCCCCGTGCGAAAATGATTTGATTATGAAAATGCATGGAGAACTTCTCTATACGTGGAAAACATTTTTTTAAATAGCCTGTAGGAAAACATAAAAATGCAAAAAAAACTGACTTGAATCACAGAAGTATCAGGACGATCATTCCATTTGCAGAATCCAGAATCCAGAGCACTCAATTGGCTTGATTAGAATTGAACTAAAAATCTGTGCATTTGTGTCTAGTTGTATGTCAATAAGCAGAGCTGCGTGGGATGTCCATCTTATTAAATAACCAAGGACAACACAAGGTTACCCACCCCTCCCCTTATGTCCAGATAAAATGGCTTTTATCATGTCGAGCAACCCTCAAGCACGTAAATTGATTAATGCAAGCCTTTCATTCAAGACGGGGCCCACCAAGATATCATCACAGCCTCGAAAGAGTCTCACATGCTGGAAAGCCTGACATTTCAAGCCCCTGCCTATAAATCATCCCTCTTCAATTTCTTACACGCAGTCATCCTAGTTTCTGCGATCCACTTACAGGTTTTATTTGAAATATAAAAAAGATTTGACTGCCTTTATGAGCGAATCAGCCCTATCTCCAACAAATCATGTTTTATGCAACTAATTTGTAACAGCAAGTGCATTTATAAGGGAATTCCTGTAATTAATGTCACAGGTCATAGGAATGTTGATGCAGATCAAATGATTACAATATTTACTGATAACGTTTTCCACGTGTTTTGTGGAACATTTAATCTCAAACAAATTATTGTTTTTCTAACTTTATTGAAAGAGTTTCCTATATCCTACCAGCTACCAGTGTTGGGGTTAGATCAGTAACAATGGGTTCTTTTGTGAAAGTCTTGCCAATTGTTGTTTATCCCAAACACGCCCCTTCGATTCAGATATATATATATTTGTGTTTCATTCAACCAGATTAAATTTCTGGACCCTGAAATCCAGGTAGAGATTGTTTTGTTTGCCTTTGAAACATTCTGTATTTGCTGTCGCAAATGATAATTATGATTTGTGTCTCGGTGCTGTGGCCAGGCAGTGCTCTGAATCATAGCACTAATCTAATGAGACGGAGATAGCACTCACCTAACAACATTAAGAGTTAGTATAAAGAAATATATAGAAGAGGATACAGATGTATGATTTCAATAAATACATCTTCCTGTGAGGTTTAGAGCTGGATAAACAGAAAATCTGCTGCCTATTTCAATTTATTTATGTTCATAATACCGGCGGACAAATACTTAAATGCCGTGAGGGCACTTGCCATTCCAGAAAAGCACTCACTCCTCTTCTGTTCTTCTGTTCAATCATCCTCACTCCTCCACATGCCCCACCCCCCTCCCCTGCTTGAGTAATGGCCTGCGTCGTCGTCTTGTCACTGTGAGAGGTGGTGCTGCATGGCTCGCTCCTGTCCTCCTGTTTCCATGCATGTCCTTTCAACCGACCATTCAATCCCAGCTGATATCTCTATCGACCATGATTTAGCTGATACCGCTGCAGTCTCCCATCCTCTCCCCTGCAATCGCTCTCTCCCTCCTTTTCTCCACTCTCCCACATTGTTGCTCCAATGCTGATAATGTGTGCCTCCTCTCCTGTGTCAATATATATTCCAAATCATCTTACCATTGGATTCTCACATCCAAAAAGAAAAATAGCCTGAGCAGCTCTGAAACTGTCAGAATACCTCTGAACGCAGATAGTCATAGCTAGGAATAAGTTCTGCATGGTTAAGCAGTTTGAGAGCAAAGAGCTCTAGAGCACTCTCTGTCAGAAGGGAGAATGATATGAGGTGAATTCATCGGGCTGAGAGGATTGGGAAAAATGATTTTGACTGTAAAAACATTGAAGCTTAGGTAATACATACCTGGGGAAAGAAGAGCTTGAGATGGAGCGAGATCCTGATCTCCTCAAAATGTAGGGCAGACTTTAGCCTATAGCTTCTTCAGCATAAGGTAGTGAGTCATATTTTATTATGCTGACAGGTGTGTGTCTTTCTATCCTTCTCTTCTTTATGTTAGGATCACATCCATACCAATATCCTGGCGATCATTCTGTACAAGCTCCGACAGCTCACCTAAATCAGACTCCTCCTCTGCAGTATGATTCCTACGTGTTACTGGCAGGACCTGCAAGTCGGCGCGTTGTGAATCTGAGGCATGCATTTATTCACACAACCAATTTTCTAGCCTTACTGTTTCCCTGTGTGTATGCACCATGGCTGCCTGTTTTCTCTTTTGCTGTCTCTTCTTGTCTCTCCCTCCCTCCTGCTATCGCTCAACCCCCCATCCTCCAGCCCCGACTCCCTCCTCACTTATTTGCTCACAGACTCTCTTTCTCAGACGCACACACACAAACACACAGAGGCACATGCTGTGCCTCGCTGGATCAGAGGCTCTGACTACAGTAGCAATGCCTTTAGAAGGGCTCCTTTATCTCGCGCTAATTAGACCGCAACTCCAAGCCAAGGTTAATTTTGCTGGGCTTCAGACTTCCCTGGAATTTCACCCATTTGGGATTCATTATGACAAGAGGGTGCTTTTTAATTAGCATAATTTTTGCTGCAGCAGTCCAAGGCAACATCACTGCCATCTGAGCCATCTCGTCTGAGGAGGATCACCTGCCCTCCTCCTCCAGAGACAGACACGAACTGTTGTCACGTTACTTCTCCTCAGTCAGAAGCAGCACAGCCGATCTGGACCGCGTAACAAGAGATGAGAAAGGAAAAAAGCAGCTGCACTGAGAGGATAATGCAGCAGTAGTCTGTGCTGCATATGAGACTAAGCAGGTGTAGCGAGAGAGACGGATCATACATTCTTTTGAAATTGAAACACACCACGGCTGCATTCTGGTGGATCTCCACCAGCCACATCAGATGTTACCGTTTGCTGGATTTTCTGCGTCTGTGCGAGAGTGAATGAGGAGCCACTGAGAAATTATTTATTAATTTTCTGGATTTTCTTCTTTACCGTGCCGCTGCAGATCCTGCTCCCCCTCCTCTCTTCTCTGTCTCTCTCTCCATCGCTCTCCCTTTCTCCCCCTTCCCTATGTCTGTTGCCTTCCATTTCACAGGCTAAAAGGGAACACAAGCATTGGTTTTCTGCGTCCTCGTTCACCGCTGCGTCTTCTTTATTTTCATCATCTTGTCTTTTTTTTTTTCTTGCTTAATGAAATGATCCAGTTTCCCACAGAAACTGGATGTGGTGTGTTTTCTACTGCGGTGGAGGAGCCCTCTTTTCAGTGGGCAGGTTCAGCTGCCCTCAAGCTCTACCTGTGGGCGATGGAGACTCATATCAGAATTCTGGTCACATGAAGCTCCTTCCTGCCTTATTCCAAGCCTGAGTATAGTGGTTGAGCATCATGCCTAATTGAAATCGTATGCAGATTAATCTCCATTCTTTATTTGGATGTGCATCTACTCAGCGTTTCCGACACACATGTTTCACTTTCTGAAGAATGTGCTCTGGAATGGTTTTTGATGAGGTTGTGGCACTGGCATTTCTTTTCTAGACTATCCTGTCATGGTGAACTGTCATACAGAAATATTGAAGTTGGTTCCTCTTCAGTTTCCTCCACAAGGACCTTAATCGGATTTTCAATGCTTACTTGAAACGCATCTTTGGAATTGTTTTGCTTTTTTTCTTACAAATTCAAAGGATATTTTTTCATCACCGTGTGACTCCATAAAGAACCTGAGGAATTATGAAGCACATTGGCCCATACTGTCAATGACATGCCCTGTGATCTTGAAGTTCAACTGTTACATGTCAGACCTTGGCCCAGTTTCCTTAACGGGGCCCATGAGGATCTGATCTACATGGGTAGACTTTTTGCAGCCTCCCCTGTGCTGGGACAGAGGAGCAGCTGGTTACACTTTAGCCCAGGCATGGGCATTAGTTTTTGTTCCAGACTAGCCCTCTGGTTTGCCTTGCTCACTGTACTCCCCATCCAGACTGGAACAGCACGTGTGTCTTCTAGTCTCAGCACCACGCACCATGTCCACCATTTTCACAACAAGCATGGTACTGTTCCCATTGCCATCAACAGGATGCCTTTTCTTACCAGAGGCGGCCATGGTAAGACACTTCCCTCCAACGTTTGCATTTTGCAGTTTGTTAACTAACTGTAGGGCGAGGATGGAATAGCAAAGGTTTTAGAAGGAGATATGAGCGTGATTTTGCTATCTGACAAAATTGAAACAGTAAAATTTAGGAATTTTTATGACTAAAAATGGATTAGTTGTTGGGTAATGTCAGAATTGTTGTATTCAAAATACACAATGAAACAAATCGTCATGACAAATCGATTCAACATTTTGCATGAGATCTGTGTTTGTTTTGGCAGCATTCTCTGTAATGGAGTCAGGACAGGACAGGACTAAGGGGATTATATGTTAGATTACAAAAACAATCTTCTTGGTCTTCCACGGATCCTTATCACAGTATCCATGACAACTTTTATTTCCTGCTTAAAATCGGTTTACTGTTCTTTCCTGTTTAATTCCATGATATAGAATAGAGAATAACATGTTTAATAGAGGAATAAGAAGTATTGACTATCCTCAGGAATCTATATCAAATCGGCTGTGCTGCTTGATTCGGCTTCTGCAAAGTTCTGACACCAGATTGACTTGTCCCTTTTATACTCCGCTTTGAAATATCTGTCCTAAGACTCACTTTAATTTGCTATAAAAAGAGGCCAGGTAGCTGTGTAGTGTCTTTTCCAACGCAGCAGTTTTGTCAGTTGCTCGAAATATGATTTTATCTGCGCTATTATAGTCATGTCATTCCAGACTAGGCTTTTAAAGGCTCGGCACAGTCCGTGATCAAGCTGGCCTTTAAAAAAAAAAAACACTTCAAAGAATCACTGATAAGTTTTCAATTACCTCTGTTGTAGAGTTGATACTGTAGGTTGTTCTGAAGGAGGTGCTTTTTCGCACAAAAAAAAATTTAATAGACTGCAACATGATACAGATAAGGCAATCATCACCGTGTAAGTTATTTCCACAATGACACAATGCATCTTGTTGAATGCTTATGCAGATACTGGATAATGTTGACTGATACATTTATTATTATTATTATTATTATTATTATTATTATTATTATTATTATTATTATTATTAATGTATGTTTATGTGTGTGTGTTTGTGTGTTTGGATGTGTGTATCTCTGTTTGTGTGTCTTTGTGAGTGTAGATTTGTGTGTATGTGTATCAATGCTAGCCAAAGTCTTCTTGAGGCCCTCTGGGCTATGGCTATTTATAGGCCACCTATCCTACTGCAATGCCTGTCCGCCTTATTCTAAACACACATTATGGCATGTATTGTACTACTATACTCAAACAGACAGTTACAAACATTCTGAATTGGATAAGGCTGGCTGATTCTGGATAAATTGAGACTCACAAGGTTGGTTTTTTTTGAGAATTCACTCTATCTTTATACAGTATTTTTTTTTCAGTTTCGTTTCAAGAAAATATAAGAGTGTGGACAATACATTTGAAAAAAAATCTAAGAACTATTTAACTAGAACATCAAGCAATGCCCAGTTTCGTTAATCTAGTTTAATTAAAACTAGATTAACTTAGCCTTTAACTAACGGTTGAAAAAGGTGAAATTATTGTACATTATTAATCATGGCGCCGCCTTGAACATGTTCGGTTTCATAAATAGTTTGCTCGGTTTAATAAACAATATGTTCTTCTGGATTGATAACCGTATGCACTGATTAGAAAACCGAGAGCAAGGATTTGACATGAATGAATCCTCTGAATTACAAATTTGGCATTAACGAGTTCACAACATTACCTGGAAGTGGGCACAACCTTGCTCTAATTAGCTGTTCCTCTACATCCGGTTCAACGTCCTACTGGCATCTGGACCATTATTTCCGTATGGGAAATGTTCAATTATCATACCAGATCAAATTGTATTCATATCAAAGTCTTATTTTTTTTAATTTTAACACAATGGTTTGAGAAAATACATCTAAAGTAAGGGTGCCTCACCTTGTGCGGAGGCACCGTCCTGTCCCACCCTCACTGTAACGTAATGCAGTGCTCACTGTGTCATTACCTCGGCATGTTTGATTGGCTGGAAGGATGTCAAAGTCACATGAGTAGACGTAACTAACGGTTCAAAAAGGTGAAATTATTGTACATTCTGGAAATTCAGACATTATTAATCGTACAGAGGGTAGATTATCATATGTCTGGCATCGCTGGTCCAGACAGACTTATGACGTTACATTAATAAATGATGCAGTTACCGCTGAATTTCCAGTAACTGCATCATTTGGTCTGACATTGAGTTCTCATTTGTTGAGGGAGAAAGTAGGAGCTTTTTTTTTTCTTTTTTTTTAAATGCATCTGACACTCTGAATGGAAATGCTGCAGATCAATTGTTCTTGAGAAAGAGACGTCTGGATTCAGATGAGGTTTTTATTACGATTAATCACTGATCCTTAATATAAGTGCTGAGAGTAATCTTCGAAGATACATCCAGGCCTCAGAACAGCACGAAGTGTGTCTGGGTGAGGGGATGAATTTAGATTGTGACCAATGATGAAAGCATGTTATTCCTTTTAGTTCTGTTTCCAAACGTAAGATGACATCGATGACTGACACATCCATGCTCCATGAACAAACCAACTTGTGTGGCTCTTGGTTGGTTGACATTTTGTAAATGAAGTGGTGTGAGAGTGAGTTAATAACATGGGAGGTGAGCAGCTTGTGTTAAATATATATTTATTTATCTCCAGTGCTATATTGTAATTTAGGTAAGTAGTGATCATCGTGGGTTAATTCAAATCTGTCTCTAGTCCATGGATAACATTGATTGGAACTGAAATGGTGAAAATTGTGTTCATGTTTTTTTGGTGAGATGTCTCACCCATAAGCAAGAAGTGGCATGATAATAACAAGATAATTTACCAGTAAATTATTACATAATGGAAGTGTCTTATTACAGTTAATTGGTTAGTTGACAGAAAAGGATCCGTCTGTGATTAATTAATGAAGTAATTTCATTTCAGGAGAAGATATCACAGATTATCTGGTTCCTTTTTGTCCACTGAGAAGATTTGTTGCATTTCATATTATTCTAAAAATACTGTCTGTGGTTTTGTGACTGTCGGACTTAAAAGTACAATTTAAAGACAAGAATGAATTCCACGAATTCAGGGAAACTACAATGAAATGTCACTATTTTCTAACAGTTTCTGTATTAACTATGAATCAGACTCTAACCAGTTTAGAGTTTCAAAAATTAAATTAACAATAACAATAACAAAATAATAATAATCCAAGATTAAATTGAACATCTCTCGTTGAACTAAAATTATTTTGATTAAATGCCGATGTATTTCAATAGTTAATAATTCAACTTTAATATTGACCAACTTTGATCATTTTCATTAATTCCCCTCAGGTATTATACACTTTGATAATTAGTTGTAGTGTGAAAATTGAAGTTTGTTTGGGTTTTGTTTGTTTTTTCAACACAAAATGTCACCTTCACTTAAATGTAATTGCTTCATCACTTTAATGCTTAAGATTTCCATTCAAGTCTTTGTTCTCTTTGAACCATTTGATGAACAAAAAGCTCGCTCTTTGAATCTCATCACTTTACGACATTAATTGTAACAAAGTGATGAAATGCAAATCAGTTGGACACTTCAATGCAATCGCTTCAAAATTCTTTATTGATGTCAACTCAATTTTAATTTTTATCCTGCCTGCAAAGCTTTTTCTTCAACTGAAACTGAGATAAGGACTTTAACGGTTTAACGTCATATCATATATTGTACATCAGCAGAGAGAATACCTTGATCAAAAACCCTGCAGCGTTTAGTTAATGTGATTCATAGAATTTAGAAGGACTTGGCCATGAGATTTTAAAAGGACATTATTAAGGATGTTAACGCATTGACTCAGGATTTCCAATATCAGGGGGAAGTCAAATCCCACTGGAGACATATTATGCAACTAACATGCTTACTGTCTTCCCCGGTATACTGTGACTCTGCAGCACCAAGATAACACAGAGGATTTTTTCATTTTGTGTAACCATCCTCAACTATTTGATGGACTTCTTAATGACAATGTTATTTCAGCGTTGGCTTTCATGCAGTGTTTATCGAACAAATCCATTAACCATGTGCCAAAGACCTTGCATGCTCTCAATTGTAATGCAAGAGTGATTGAACCAGAGCTGACTGCTCTTCATGCTCCCAACACACACCCACATAGAACACACTCACCGCGAATCTGCTGCACTTCATTCTCCAGGACTCGGAGTTGGTGTAAGAACTGTCTGATTGCCGAACGGCAACTAATGCTTTCAGAGAGATGTCTGAAGTGGAAGGAATGGTTTAGTGAGCTTCTTTTGACATTCCAGTCTTTGAGCATAATTCAATTTTCAAAGAAAGAATTGAACAGAAAATATTTTTATTATTGTTATCAATTCATTACACATAAAAAAAATAAAATAATGTTTTGTCCAGTGTCTCTATGCAACAGGAGGTTATTTCTTGATAAAAGAGCTGCATAAAAAACTTTCCCAATTGAGTGAACCAATTCTGCTTCGCCGGAATCCATCAAACTAGCATAAAGGTGGAGCCACTGAAAGACAGCAATGGGCCTGGAATCTAAATTAAAAGAAATTGTCAAAATTTAGTCAAGTGATGAAATCTCTTTTATTGAAGAAAGATTCACTATTGTAGTCTGTTTTAGACTGAAATGACCCATAATTTGTTTTAGGAAGATACACCATAACATAATTTCTTCAAATACCGTAGGACAACAGAGGGGCTGGATCCTATCCCAGCTGACTTTGTCCAATCTCAGATTAAGATAAAGATCCTTAATCTGTCTATTGCTTCTAATTAGCACAATTTATATGGAATATGCTGTTTTAGTTATTTTATGTTTATTCCCGTCTTCCAGTGGATATTCGTTTATGCTGGTTTTTTAAACCCCATTTGCTCAATAAAATACAATTTTATTATGAAAATTTATTTTACAATATTTGACTTCTTTATACAATGCCTGTTTTTGCAGTGTGTATCAGACGGCAGTTTTCCTTGTTGTACAATGGGAAATGAGAAGCAGCAGCTATCATTGACATTTAATGTAAACAAAATATTTAAAATGTTTTACTATTCTTATATTGAGAAGTTGCACATCTGGTCTTACTCTTTAAATATGGGAAGGGGGAATTGTGTTCCTCTGCTAGATCGTCATGCCAACCATTTTTTGTTATGGTTACATCTAGCTCTACATTGGCTTTTAAGTTTTTTCTTAATATAAGGACATTTTTTATCTTTGATGAAGATCTTTTCTTTGCTGAATAATTTCACAGAAACAAGGCTTTTTTTCTTTATACTGTTTTGAAATTCACTTTTTTACTGCATGAAAGAAAGGCAAAGAGACGGAAGCGTCTAAAGGTCTATCAGTTACATATCCATTTCCCTCAGGTCACATATTACATTAGCCTTTAGGGTGATAGTGGGGCAGACATGCATTCACATATACCAATAATAACTCAGCCAGCAATAAAACAAATTCAACAACAGAAATCCATTGCAGTATAAATGTTTTGCTCAAATGCTGCCAGTGATTTTTAGAACTCATATTATTATGTCACCATCCTCAACATCATTGCTGTTCTGTAAATCTACTCAGATGTTGCCTTCTCACTGATTTCAGTAGTGGACCAGGCAAAGCATAGCGCAGGGAGCAGAACTCACGGACCAGGATAAACGCTGACCTGCTCCACCTTTAGTAGGAGTGCAAAGAAAAGCATAATAAACAGGAGAACAAAAATGTGAAATGAAGAGAAGAAGTCATTTGTTCAAATAGATAAGAGATGAACTAAGACAGAAATTAAATCAAATGGCTGTGCTCTGAGCAAAACAACCAGTGGTGGAAGAAGTACTCAGATCCATTCTCAAGTAGAGGTACCAGTACTGGATTGTGAAAAAGAAATCCTTTAAAACTTGAATTAATGCATTTAAAAGCAATAGTATAGAATAACAGAAACAAAACGTGAATAAGGATGTAAAGTAAAAGGCTTGTAATGCAAAAAAACTGTCCCCTGTCACTGACGGTAAATAAATACTTTGCAAGGTTATGCGGCACAAAGGAGGCATCAATACTCTCCTGCTTGAACTAACGAATACCGAAGGGAATGTTTGTTTTGTGGTTTTGAACGCTTTAATTAACGCATTAAGAGCAAAGCTTTCGGTTTGTTTTTCGCCGTATGTAAGGGGTGGTATGGGATTATTGGGTCCTTGTAAACCTGTGCGTATTTCATGAAGGCAGAAATGCAAAAAGGAATCTTTAAAAAAAGTATAAAAATGAAGAGTAAACTATGGGTTGGAGATTTAATCTATGGAGAAGGGATGATAGCACTGTCAGGGCGTTTGGTGATCTGTTTAAAGAATTAATATGTGTTTTACACAGAAACAAGTTGGTTTTTTCTAAAAGGAGGAAAATATAATACTATTTAAGGTCCGATATTTTTTAACGCATCATTTGATTAAGATTATGACTCATTATTGCGAGAGAATACAGTTTCTAATGCTTCCCTGTATTATGAAAATATATTAAAGCTACAGCTATTTTTTATGTAATTTGTAAGTGTTGAAATGGGGCTGAAATTTAAAACATCCTCCAGTGAGTCGACTTTCCACTCTTGATTAATTATTTTGTGTTTGGTCATGATTAATGTCTTCTTGGAGTAGAAACAAGCAGAGGAAGTCAAATACATCTTGTAGGTACGTTTGCGATCTGTGTGGAAGACTGAAGTTAGGTTTGATTGTGCAAGTAAGTCACTTCACATCAGTCAGGGGTATCCAGTCATCAAAGCTCTCAAGGAAATACATTTTAAAAAACAACGCTCTATTTTTTCCAGCATGTAAGCAGGATACAGTGCCTGTGCACACATAGTATGAGTTGGGATCTATGGATCAGATTGGACATTTGACAAGAAGACACTTGTCATCTTAAAACTCAGCCAAGTTCATTCGGCATCTCCTACAGTAACGGTGTCAACACACCCCAGCAAACACGGAGTTTAACAAGACTTTGTCAGGCAGAGCATGTAGTGAACTGTAAACAATCAAAGAAACTTATGTTACCTTGTTTGTGGCTGATTGCTACACAATAAATGGCACCCTCGCTTTGTCCCCGGTTGAAAGTATTTAATTTGAAGTGCGGCTTGTTATGCTGGGAGAAGATAATGTAGCCTGGAGCATAGATGAGGCGCAGGTTATTTTTGAACCCACGACCCAATATTTTTTCATAGTCTTCTCTCCCCCTCCGACACAATTTATCACGCTTTACGCAGTTCCCTCAAGAGGCACAAAAGGCTTTGTACCTTTTTTATCTCTCTCAAAAGTGCCGGAGTACTCCCTGAGACTTGTAAACAGACTTTCATGTGTAAAATTAGTGGAATTCTTCTTTAGCTGAGTTACAGGATTAACTAGAAACTAGATATGTGTGAGCTTATTACTGAATATAAACATGTTTGAGTGGCTATCGCACAATAAATTTCTGTCTTGAATTGAAATCCATTTTCAAATTTTTTGTACTAATGTAAGTACTGATCACATAAAAGAATGAAGCAGCTGATTTCAACAGACAGTGAAAATAACGGTGCAAATATTCCAGTTATAATGTAACAATGGTGTAAAAATTGAGAGACATAAATCTGTAGAGCTGTAATAATGAAAGCTGCAAGTTTTAAAGCCGGAGAAAACCTTTGAGCATCAACTCCTTGTCATAAAAACCATTCTAGTGCATTCACGATAAAAAATGTCTTTGTGACTTTAGCAGTGAGAGGGAGCATTAATATCGTATTTCAGGACTGCATTTCAGTCACGATCCATGTCATCGGAAAATTGAGTGGAAGACAACCTTAATATTACAATGGAAGATGGGGGTCATTTGAGGCACCCGCAGCAGCGAACGTTCAATCTGAGAACTGACTGCCTGAATACATCTGTCTCACGGTGGTAGAAGCAATTCAACCACAATATAACTGAAGTTTGCATTCTCCAGCTGCATGTGTAGTTATTTCCAATGTGTCAAAATCTGTTAATTAGATTAATCTGATTGCCTACAAAACTAAGCATGTGATGTCACCATCTAGCCTGAACACCAAATTGTATCTTTAAAACTATAATTTTCTCTCTGTCAGGCTTTACTCTTTGTTTTCCTCATTTCCCTAAACTGTATTTAATAGACTGTGGAAGGAATGTGCCTCAGATGCCATAAGTCAAAGGACATATTCAAACTGTATTTGTCTCCATAAGCCTTCTTTTTTTTACAGAGCTGCTCACAGTTCAGAGATGTTCATGAGATGATATTCTAGATAAATCAGCTTTGTTGTTCAAGTTTGCACACAATCACAACACAACAGTGGATACACTGCATGTGTATTTGACTTATTTAGCCTTACTTGAGGCTGGTAGGCCATTAAGAACTATTTATCACTTCTCTCATACACAGTCATTGGTGGAAATTCCATGCGAGCTGCCAGCTGGGGTCACCAAAAATATTTTAATGTCTATAAACGATTGAGTAAATCACTATTTCTTCCGCTGACTGTTTGTTAAAACTGACCAAAAAAACCAACAAAAGGGCTTTAATATGATTACACGTTTATGTTACCATTAATGCGGTTTCTCCCCACCTATATAATATCAGTTTTATTGCGGCCAGTAGGGATAATACAAAGACGCTGTATGTTCTAATTAATCATCAAGGTTGCCAGCTAATAATGATGTGATACACAACAACGCATTTTGTGGTTGCGAATCTCCAAGGGAGCCCTATTATCTGTGCACATAAGCATTGTATGGCGATGAGAGACGAGCTTTCCGTTCCCTTGAGAAAGCCGGCAGAGGCAGAGGAAACCTGCTCCGAGCCAGAGAACTGTCATGTTTCTAGTAATAATCTAAACAAGACAGATTTGCTGCTTTTTCTTTTTCTACCGCTTTATTTCATGCGGGTTAACATGGGAAACAAAGCAGAAAGAGATACTGGTCATAAGAGCAGGAAACAGAAAGGTGTTATGAAAGACAGATTCTTACATGTTTACCTACCGTTTCAGAAGTATTCCATAATCCATCATGAATATTACTGAGGTTTGTTTTACTGCTTTTTTGTTCTTTAATTGTCTCTTTGTTCAGGCTCACACAGAACCTGACAAAACTTTACTGTTTCCAATTTCAAAGGAAAAAACATTTTCTCTACGTTGAAAAATAAATATTCTTCTCCCTAGGGTCTCAACTGTGTTAAAAGAGAGAAGGGTCACATTCAAAAATGCAGAAAGAACATTCAGGCTATGTATGAATACAATATTAGTTACTGCATCATGATCATGTGATCACATGGGATCACAGTCTCAAGGTGATCGTGATCACACAATCACATTCACAGCTAGTAATGGCCATAAAAGTTACACTTTTTCCCATTGATGTTTTCACTCGCCATATTGTTGTTCTGAATGTACACCAATCAGCCATTACATTATAGCCACATATTTTTTAGATTATTTTTTTCATAAAAATACTTTATTTGCAGATACATCAGAGTTCTTTATTTTTAAGAGGTTGTTTGAGGAGAATTTTCCATGTATTAGGGAGAAGGTGAACATTTTGTCCTCAAAGTTGATAAGGAAAAATGGCCAAATGTAATGATGGTGAGAAACTCTAACAAGAGCCAGATGATGGTTGGACGACCGATTTCCAGAATAGCAGATCTTGTTGGATGATTCCGGACGATTGGTGAACCAGTGACAGGGTCATGGGTGCCCAAGGCTACTTGATGAATATGGGGGCTAAAGGCTAGAAGAGGTACTGTAGCACAATTTGCTGAAAAAGTTTATACTGGTATTGATACACAATGTAAGACAGGTGGTTTTAATGTTATGGCTGATCATTGTTCATCTACCATCACAATCTTTATTTATGGAAGATAGGGTGCTAACAGTTCATTAGGTTTGAGCCTCCCGTGCGTCCTTTCAGATTGGTTTATTTAGATTTCTGAGACGATATTTGTCCAGTGAAATTTGAAATGCGACCTTGTGTGATCACGGCTCCCGTGCTTGTCTGTTTGGTTTGATGAAAACTAACAAAGCCAGAAACCATGTATGGTTTTACAGAACAGTGAAATGCACTGTTATACAATGGTATTATTGTCTGTGCTACAGCAGCATATTTAACTTGATCATTCCCGTTGTACGCAGAGAAGAAACTACCAAAAGCACCAGACAAGAGCAAGTCTTTTCATTCATGGGGCTATAATGAAGACATTAAAGCCGAAATAAATGTTGACATGCTGTCAGCCAATCAGCTTTCATTCATGGGAGACTCAGTGTCTGGTGGCAGATCAATCGGTTTCGTGAAAGAATTGTTTATACCGATAGAGATATAGACCCAAGTGATGTCATTATTCTACATCCACTCTCTTTATTATTGCGCAAAAAATTCTGATAATGCTGGTTATTATCGGTATTGCGGTATTGCTGATTTGTAACCTTAGTTTGATTTGAGGTGTAGTACAATTTGAAAATTCTTTGCGCATTGAAGAATCAACAAATATAGCGGCATTTGATATTTTAAATTGTTCATGTCTACCCCTTTATTGTCTTGAAGAAGCAAGAGTGACCATTTCATTTTTGGCTGTAAATTTTTCACACAAATGAAGGTAGCAATTAGAAATGATTTCAAGTAAACATTTATCAGTGAACTTGTTCTTTCAATTCAATTAATTAAGAAACCAAAGGAGCAGTTATTTCCTCTTAAAATGAAATGTTTGTGGCGAGTGCCGAATACTGAATCTTACACAGTCAAGCATTTGTCTACAGTTTTTCCTCAAGCATTTCTGTGTGCTTTTCTGAAGAGGTAAATAATATCAGTAACGATGCAGCACTTTCAGAGGTAAAGCAGCCCAAAACGGTTATTTTATGGGGTATTATTATTATAGGTAGTGCTCCTTGAATCCTTAGGACTCTATGTCTTCTTTTTTCGTCTTAAGATTGCGGATCTTCCCTCTGTTTGCCATCAGCATGTCAAATTTGAAAACCTGCAGAAGAGCATTCACACCTTTCGATTTAACTCGGCTTAATATTCACCGACAGTAGAAGTCTATGGCACTTTTCTGTTTTTACAAGAAAATGTAAGAATATATCTGATTATTGTTTAATAAGCAATTTGAGGTATCTGACCAGCTGAGAATGTATCTAATCAAATCATGGAGGGATGTCACCTTTATAATAATAAATAACACTAATACATTTAATTTATTATAAGCTGATCAGCAAATTGATTTCAGCACCAGACACATTTTATTTTATTCTTATAACTTTGGATCTCTGCAATTCCAACAGGACTTGTAAAAAATGGAGTAACACATATGTCTGATTGATCCCTGGACAGTTGGGCTGCAACTAACGACTATTTTGATAGTCGATTAATCGTTTCACTAATCAACCGATTAATTGATTAATCGGATAATTTTTTTCTCCCGGTTAAATAAAGGTTAAGTGAAAATAAAAAAAATACACAATACAAATTGCCTTTATTTTGCTATCAGTTTTGAATCTAGCTTCTTTTTTTTAAGCACATGCAAACTGACAATAGAAACAATAAAGATGAATTCTTCTTTCCGAAATGTATTTTAATAATCTTTACAGCTTTTATAACAGACTTTTAAACAAAACAGGTTGCTATCATTTTCAAGAAATCATTGCTGACACAAAAGGTAAAAAAGAAGTGTAAATAAATAATATACAAAAAAAATACAGCAGTTTCTCTAATGTAATGTGAAGAGTATCGTGATTTAATAATAGTTATTTGGCATTTTCGACGTCATTAACATTCAATACATTTCAATAGTCACGTTAAACCCAACAGAAGCATTGAGTACCTGCCCTTTAACATTCAGCTAGCCAGCTAGCTAACTAGCTTACAGAGACAAGTCTTCATCGTTTAAAGAGCCAACGAGCCGCTGCTTTTTACTGACGTGCTCCAGGCCAGGACTGGTCAGCTTTGCAAATCTTGCAGTTTTCAACATTTTTGGGCCGTGTTGAGTGAGAAATGCTTGCAAACCTTGTGTGGAAGTGATGTTTTCTGTCGCTATGGTGTTGCCATTTACTTCCTTATTATTACGCGGTGCCTATGAGGTCACCGACTAATTGATTAATGAATTCGCCTACAACTAATTTCATAATAGATTTTGGTGGATTACGTCGATTATTCATTGCAGCCCTCATGGACACAGGAATGTTTCTGCCTGCAAGACGTTTTAGCAGACACTCTTGCTTTGTGATGCACCAGCTAGATATTGTATGAGCGAGGGCATTCATGGTAATCCAGTCAAATATATGTATTTTAAAACACTTCACATAATCGCTTTCTTTTCTCATCATTTTAAGTGAATTGAAGACATAAAGCTCACATTATTATGCATCCCGTATAACTGGAGGACAACAAGTGGTTTGTAAATAGCTAAACACATCAAACTACAAAGCGCACACACAGCTTAATACGTATTGTAATTACTGTACTATAGCTAAGAAATAAAAAAAATTCTGACGAAAATCTAAACTTCTCAAGGTAAGAAATAAGGTTCAACGACCCTTCTTGATTTTTTTGAAGGGTATTTAACCCTCCAGAGGAGTACATTATGTGCTCACGGACTTGTGAAGAGCGGCATTTGTGCATTTATCAAATAGTGTTAAGAAAAAAATCTATGAATTAATTGCCGTGTGATTATTTTCAGATGTTCACAGTGTTGGAATCTGCTTCCATATTCAGCAATGTAGAATTTGAAAATCAGTATTTATAGCTGAGACGCAAATGGAAAACTTCATCATCCTTTTGACCTTTGTGTATTTAACTATGATCTAGGAGGAAAGCAAATCTCCTCAGTGTCTCCATCTGTGGTCTCCCTTCCTGGTATGAGCTTCTCTCTGCCTCCTGTGTTGGACTGGCTGTAGTTTTGATTTTGATTTGTGCTATAAATACTAAAAATAATAAACCATACTTGAATAGTTGTCTGATTAACACCAGCGACACAAACGAGTCAGAAACACACTGGAGCCGTACTATTAATGCCGTAAATTCTGCCTGTTTACAGAATAACAACAGTTATTCCTTATTGTCTCTGACTGTTGTTTCTCTCTCTCCCTGTTTCCAGCTGGGACTACATATATCTTTGGGAAAGGCGGTGCTCTCATAACATTCACCTGGGCCCCCAACGAGCGGCCAAGCACCCGAGCTGACAGGTTAGCCGTGGGCTTCAGCACTCAGCAGATGGACGCCATCCTAGTGCGAGTGGAGAGCACCCATGGCCTCGGAGACTATCTTCAGCTCCACATAGTAAGGATGGGAAACAGATTATGAGGTTTTTAGATCGGTGAGGTATTGTACTGCTGTTATAAAAAAAATATATAAAACCTAATTTGGTATTCCTACAGTATGATCCATTATGATATTTGTGCACATCCACTATCTAGCTTCCAAATCTATAAATCAGGGACTTACATTCATTTTCAAACTTCCAGGTACGAAGACAATAAATTGAACAGTGATTGCAAAACATTTTTTGTTGCAATATTGTTTTAGATTTATAAGTAATATAGATTTCAGAGCATTGTTATCATTCTGTCTTAAGAGAAAAGAGCACAAATAATGCTTTACAGCACCAGAAGATGTAAGATATTTATGATTCCTGATAAAGTATTGAAAGAAAAACCCCAAAAATTCTTAGATGTACAATTGGTTGTATGAAAAACACAAGACACTGTATTTCATATGGGCACAAAATGCTGGCTAGTAGAAGTCCGATCTAAGATCTAAGTTAAAATATGAAGCAAGAATAGAAACAAATATTTTAAATTCACAAAACAAAGATATGAGCATAAACCTGTGAAATATTTTCTGCGGATAAACACATACAGTATGTGTGGCTGGTGGAGGGAAGGAACTCTTTGGCGGCTGCCATTTGTGTGTTTTTCTGGAAGCAAATCAGCCTTTTTAGGGTAAATGCTGGACAGATGTGCTGTGATGAAGACCAGAGGGAAGATCTGTCAAACGCGTGTGAGTGTCTAATAACTGTTCTCATTGTTGTCGAAGCACGCAACAAAAAACAGTGCTGAATGCAGACCCTTATTACCAGACATGTTGCTGCACACTGCTTTAATTTTCAAAGCCTAACAGTTTTAAAGATACAGTCTCGATATTGATTTTGTTCCTAGGCATGATCAATCATTTTTTTCTCTCTCTCTCTTTAAAAACGTCAGCAGTACACCTAGGCATGTTGAGTGCACAGCAAAAGGGTTTCCCTTGTCAGGGGTTGTGGTTACAAATAGCATCCAAAACAAACAGACTTACACAAATATATGACCACTGTATCAATTTTGCCGAGCACATTCATGTTCAAGAAAATAATATAAAATCCTATTCCCTAAAACTCTATCCCTAATTGCCCCATGAACAAGCCATGAACAGGTATGAGCTGGAAGTCATATACCTTTGCATCTTTCTGTATATATATATATATATATATACATATGGCATAGAGCCCATATGCATATATATATATATACATATTGGCTCTATGCAGAACCTTGAACCATAATAGACAATGGCAAACATCGTCTGACAGTGAAAGGATTTGGTCCAGTTCTCAAGCGTTTTTAAAATTTTCAGGAGGAGCCTGCCTTACACCAGCCAATCTGTTGTACATAGAGGAAACTAGACCTTTGCGGGAGGGTTGTAGGCTGAGGAATGCTTAGACAGCATTTGTACAGGAGCCTGGAGTAAAGTTGGCATCTTTGGCCAGTAAAGGTGCCTAACTCGCTGGTATCTGTAAAAATGGTTGTTTGGCAGGTTAAACTTGTTGGAGAGCAGTTCAAATGATGGAATTCGTTTTCAATTTATAAAAAGATCTTTAAAAAGCATGACACCCATTCTGTGCCATTCTTGAAACGCAGAGTCAAGGGTAGACGGGCGGAAAAGATGGTTGGATAAAATTGGACTCGAAAGGGAAAAAAACCGAGTGCTTTCTGAACTGAGCCAAGATTCTAATAGTGTGCCTAACAACCGGGTTATCGATTGATTTAGTTGCAGGGAGTGGGAGTGAAGATCCAAGCAGTGCAAGAATGGAAGTATTTGAAACAGAGTTCATCTCTTTTACATTAAACATTACATTAGTCACATTAGTTATGAGAAAGAATCAAAATGGTGAGACAGTGTATATATTAGCTGCACAATAGTAATAAAAAAAAACAGGAATCCGGCTGTGCCATGTCTCTGATGGTTTTACATTTTTGAAGATGTGACTTGTGTTGTCGGGGATGCTTAGGCATTATAAATCTTATGTCCATTTCATATAAGATACATAATATAGATATATAATTTCTAAGCTCCTTCAAACAAAATAATGTCATCATATGTATTTTGGGCCCATCCTTTAAAAACATGTTCTTTTAGCCAACAACAATGAACTCGTGCGAAAGAAGAAATATATTTAAAAGAAAGAATATTTTGTTCCCAATTCCTGGTGTTTTGTGTTGTTTGATTTTGGCCTTCAAAAAGGAGAGTGTTAAACATTCAATTAAAAAGGTGGATGCTAATATTAAAACATGATTGAAAACAGAAAGCTGAAATAAAAATGCATACTGTGAAATAACAAAATTCCTCAGGGGTTGTTCTTTTAGATTGTAGTTTTACCATTATTAGAGGTGTGAACATGACCTCACCATCCTTTCACTGAAGCCATTAAATGCAAAGCCAGCTTTTCTCCAGCATCAAGTCCTCACATCCTGAAATTGCTACTGAATTTAACACTTTATGCAAAAGTTAGGTGGATAAAAAAGAGGAAAGGATGTTAAGGTTATCATTTTTTGGTCTCTCTCATCGTGCTTTCTAATCTGCTTGTTTTTGTGATTCAGCGTATATCTATCATAATTCCTCATCTTGTCTTATAGAGCATATTTGGTTGCTCCCCATGTACAAAAAGGAAGACTAAGAAAACTAGGTGAAGACAAAAAGAAGCTGGTCAAAAAAACACTAGTCACATGGGAGATTTGAAAATAGAAAGTGAAACAAATGATGTATGGGTTTTTAAGCACACCAGAGATCTGGAGATATTCAACTGAAGTGCCTTAGAGCAGAAAGCATCTTTCTGTATCTCTCTCAGGTCAATTTAGACCCTACAATATGTTGAATAAGACACAACCTTAAAGAAGTCATGATAAATATGGTGCCAGGAAAGAGCACCTTCACTGTGCTTAAAATACTCTTAATTAACTCTCTCTAGTCTGAGATCAGGCCTGCATGAACTTCTCATATTTTTGGGTTCAGTATGATAATACGGAACGGTAAAGAGGAGAAATTATTGTTAGGTCACGTGATTTTTTTGCTGTAAGCAAGATAGCAAACACTGTTTTTTCTAAACACTATTTAATGTGATTAATAAAAGCATTGGGTACATGCCAAATTAGCTCAGAACACATAGGCTAAGAGACATGTCTAACATTCCATTTCTATACACGGATCATTAAAGAAAGAATACGCTTTTGTAGATTTAAATGCAGCATCTAATTGTCAGTCCAGAAAATGCTTCATTAAAGCAGCACTAAAATTGCCACATGCTTGACTGAAATTTTGAGGATGGTACATGAGACCAATTACTCAAACCATCATCATGTCCAACGGATATTAGAATATAGAGCTGTCTTCTAATTTCAAAGGGTCTTGGTTTTAATGAGCATAGAGAAAAAAAATGTTTTAACTAGAATATCCATCCTTCAAAAATGATGACAATTATAAAATGTTGAAGAAGCAATGAGCTTCAGACTGCACAAGGACTGAGGATGATGAGGTTATCCTGCTGAGAGCTGGGTGTACCTGATTACGTAAGTTGATTTCTTTTGCATTTTGATGTGCAAGTGCATCAATCGGGCACTGGCTCCAGCAATTTTTCTCCCCAAATCATATTCTCAATAAGAAATTATTTCTAGATAAATCCCTTCTCACAAAACTAATGCATGTGCATATTTCAAGAAGAGACTTATCAAAAGCAGACCTCTGCCTACCTTCTAGCTTTGCCTCCTCATTTCCATTTTATGATTGATAAGTTAGATATAGGTCAGCTTTCCTTTTCCTACAGCTGAAATACATTTTACATTAATAGTGGGACTATACAACACATTTTAGAGGGAATGTGTGCTTTTGATCATTTGGAAAATGTCCTACCGTTAATCACAATATATAGCATAAGCAGAAGTGTTTCTTTTATTGTTTATGATCTGTCATTTTCATCTAGCAATATCAT
Source organism: Lophius piscatorius (assembly GCA_009660295.1). Classification (NCBI taxonomy): domain Eukaryota; kingdom Metazoa; phylum Chordata; class Actinopteri; order Lophiiformes; family Lophiidae; genus Lophius; species Lophius piscatorius. The sequence continues at coordinate 17,973 of VRLP01003749.1, read as the reverse complement.
TTACAAAGAAATGGGTTGCTGAAATTAATTGGCTTTAAAATTGTTTATATTTACCAGGCTCCTTTCATGTGAGCCAAATACATCAGTTTCTGTTGGTAAACAAACATGTCATCGTTTCAGTGGGAATTGGAAAGACGGCAGGTTTCTCAATTCCCAAAGCGTAGATTTAAAATCCCACTCGACCCCGAAGAAATGGTATAAGTCAAGAGTCTAGCAAACATTCCCACAACAGAAAAGGATACCGGGCTAGTCCCAAACCGAGAAAGACAAATATATTCTTTATAGTGTTGTGACCTGTCCCCCCTGTACTGTGTTTAAAAATGTATAAGCAGTGGTTCCCTGTTTCAAAGTTTTCTCATTCCATGGACCTTTTTTCCTTTCCATCCCATCGGAAATAAATCTTATGATAACTCATCCTTATTATAATCAGTAATTTTTTCCAACATGAATCAAAGATCCCGCTGCATGTCCTCCGGTGGAAACCGATAATTCAGTAAGGAAATGCTTTCTCTATCTGAGCTGATGTCAGAAATGCTAGGTGGGAGACTTTTCATGAGAATATGCTGACTGGCTTTATGTCCCATCACATGGGAACCAAGTAATTCAAAGCAACCACTAGCAAAACGAAAACGAAAATGAAAATATAAAGGCAAACTAGAGACTTATCTGTGACTCTGGTGGTCAAGAATGTGGTGCAGCTGTGTTGCCAGCAGCCAAAAGGTGCTTTAGTGCAATTTTGTAATCATGCTTTTAGAATGAGCTAAAAGCAACTCTTTTGTAGAAGCTGCATGAAGCCCCTGGTAGACTGCTCTGGCCCTGAAGATAAACTGTTGTCCTCTGGACACCAGATGGCTGAGTTTGACTTAAAGCTCTACTATGCTGTAGTAGCCTTATGAATAATCATTGGTTTGCTCTTAGCTTTGCGTTTACAGCTCTGTGTGTTTATATGCAAACAAGAGATATATCTTACAGACGGACAGGTTATATGAGGAATATAACCTGTGCTATAAGAAAGGAGATCATTTGAAAGTTATCTTATCAAGCTTAATTTTATACAATGAATTGAAAATCCAAGGTCTTGACTTGAAGGCATAACACTGATCTTCTTAACGGCAACTTTGTCAGAATAAATAATGGTTTCAAATTCAAAATGTTTCTAAAAGAATTTTACATATGATTACGGGAGAGAGCAAAACTCTGCGACGGGTTTTACATTACACAAAAACAGCCACAAGTAAAGCAACAAAAGAAGTGCTTCTGCCAACACGTTTGAATTTCTGGTCTTTGACTTCATATTGGTAATATAATATTGGTAATATGAGAGAAAGGGAACTAGCAGAAATATGAAATAGCACATGCCAAGAAATAAGCCGTGGAAGTCAATCCTGACATTAAAGCCAACATACTGTGATGCAACATACTGTTTTAAGATATTTAGAGCATGTGCATAAGAATAGAAAATATTTTGCGGACCATGTGTCATGTAGGACCAGCCGTCGTAACAATTGCATTCAAATAAAACACTGCAGAAGCCGGTTTGACTATTTGCCCCCAGACCTCCTCTGATGCACTGCAAGCATCCTGCTGTGGTGCAACCTGCAGAGTGAAGGATTTTAGAGAGGGGGAATTGCTTATTAATATGACGTCATGCTAATGTGCATTGTATACAGCAGGCACATATAGCGTTATCCACTGTGTGTTAAATGCATACTGCAATCCTCTAGTTCTGCTTCTAACCCTCAGGCAAACAAAAATATCCTGATGACTGCTGAGACCTCCAAAATGAAGGATTTGGGTGTGGTTTGTAGGTGGTCAGCAGAATTAAGGGATACTCTGTGACTGTCTCTGAATATTATTATAAGATTAGCACCTTGTCATATTGAATTCAGAAACACTAAAAGGTGACGAATGTGTGAAGGTCAGACAGGCAGGAACATTGTTTTTGTTTCCATCTGGTCAGATTTAAACATGGTTTTTAGTTAAACAGTTAACAGTCTGAACAGAAAGAGCTGTGGGGTTGTTTTATGTTGTATTTAGTCACTTAATTATTCATGTGTTTTGGGCGTAACATGAATCAAACCAGCATCATCTCCCTTCCCTTTTAACTGTAGGCACTTCATGTGGTCACGTTTTGCCTTTTCTGTGCCATTTAGACGCAAGTAAAATCAGTTTAACTTTATAAAATGATGTAAATCTCCCAAGAAACTGACAGCAATCAATGTTAACTCATATTCCATGAGGTTGTACATGTCCAGGTCTCACGCACATGTTCCAGTGAAGTATCTATATGTAAAATGTTTGGACCAATATGCGTATTAATATGATCTCACTGCCGATCTTTGCATGGCTAATGTCTAAGTGTGATGTTTACTGTATGAATAACGATCTACATAGCCGGAAACACTACCTTTTTTTTCTTTCTTTTTTTTGCAGCAAATGGCGCAATCACTTTCTATTGCCTCAAGATAAAAATATTCCAGTACTGTGCCAGATCCCTCCTTGTTTGAATATCAACTTACCCAGGGTTTTGAGTACTTACCCACTATGGACTCTGTGCATGAATATGACAACAGCGGTGGTCGGATAATAGGAATGGGACTTTCACTGCATTTTCTGCCACTTTGCACCAAGTGTTAGGAGAGGGCTCAATGCTTCTGATTGGTGCCCCCCAGAGGCTTAGTTGAAAAGCAGATCTGATGTTTAAGGAAGGTTGTCAGGATTCAGGAGAGGCTGACAGGGAAAGAAGATGGTGAAACAAAAGAAAAACAGCAGAATTCAGTCAAAAGTGATCAAATCAGGAGATGTGAGCTGTCTGCTGAAGAAGAATGGTGCTGAAACCTAAAGAACTGCACATACCGTTAATGTCTATGCTTTAGCTACTTAAAAAAACGTTTCTGGCTAAACTACGTAAATTCTGTAGTCTGTTTAAAACTCTTTTCAATTATGTATGTGACACATTATTTTTTGTTTATTTTCTATGCAGGATCAAGGAAAAATTGGGGTCATATTCAATGTGGGAACAGATGACATTACCATCGATGAGCCTGCCGTCATAGTAAATGACGGCAAGTACCATGTTGTACGCTTCACACGCAGCGGTGGCAATGCCACTCTCCAGGTGGACAACCATCCAATCATTGAGCGTTATCCACCAGGTAAGACTTTGGGGTTAAACGATGTCTTATAGGATTTATGAATAGATAATGCATGGAGCATCTGGATCAGCGAGGAGGATTGCATGTCTGGATTTCAGTCAAAAATATTCCAATTAGCACTTGTGAAATGTACTGTCTGCAAAATTCTGACTATTTGGCTTATTTATAGTTCAGATTTCTCATCTAGTTATTTGAGCTATCCATTACGTCGCTATACACATACAACTGAACATGTCGTACTGACTGAACAAGTCTGAAATTGATGCATTGGCCACAGCCTGTCTTGTACATCTAGCAATAAAAGAGCCTCATCAGCTACTATAGTTATTGCAACAGGTTTAGTAAAAGGTTGTGGAAGAGACAAAATGAAATCTGCTTTTTTTCCACTTTTTTCTCAAAATTATTTTATGGATATATTAAGGCCACGCTTGGGATTTTTTTCTTAACATTTTTTAAGAGGTTCAAATACATTATAAGCCAAATAAGATAATATTTTTATTTATAATCTTACACCATGTGACAATGATGACTCACCGGGGACAGTATACTGTTAATAATTCAGGTGAAACATTATGTTTAATTCACATTTCTCTGCCCACTGGTGAACACTGACAGATCAGTGACCTTTACACAATGTCTGATTTACATGCAGAAATTGATGGCTTTGGATGAATTCATACTGTTTCCTCTCATCTTGCAGGCTAAGCTATACAATGACAGTAATACTGGTGCTTTACATTTGAATTTGATTTTAATTAGATAAAGTACATAAACAAATGCATAGTGATGAGTTGACCCTTCTGGGAATAAAAGTTACCTTACTGTACTTTATATGTAATGTCATTATGTATTAATCAATATACAAACCCATCCATTCCATCATTCTAAATAATTTTTGATAGTTTAATCTGGTGTCAAATGCATTCCACTAGATCAGTGGAAAGACCTAAGAAGATGATGCCTTTAAAAAAAAACAAAAAAAACGTTTACTTTCCAAAAGACGTTAGCATGGAATACTAAGGAACCCCTCCAAACAGGTGCATTTCGTTAAAGGAGGAATAAAACTGGGCCTTTGCGGTTGTGGCCGACAGAAATAGTATATCTGGTTCTTTAAGTGGAAATAAATAAGCGCCGGTACTCCCCTTATTTACTTGTCGGTATGTATATCAGGCGGCCGCTTTCAGAAAATGATAAAATAACATGTTCTGAATAACAGATACTAGAAGATAACACTTATTTTTGCATCACCATGCTAAATGTCCAGTTTCCTTCAGGCTAAAAGATCTACTGGAGGGTGATGAGATCAAGGTGTCTTGACTCCCATTGGAGAAGAAGGCATTTTGTCTCTTGCAGTAAAACTGGCGCTCAATATTCCCTGTGAACACAAGCAACCAAGACGGTCATGCCTAGGACAGAGAATCAGACAAAAAGAAACTAGAGAAGTGAGCTGTGCTGTTGACAATGAAATCAATTGAGAAACATAATGCTGAGTTTGATTAACTTAAGTGTCAATTCTAACACAACAGATAGATTATCAAAACAGTATCAGAACTTAAAAAGACTCCAGCAGATCTTGGGGTCAACTGTGCTTAAACGGTTTTGGGCGTCACATACCGTCTCATCTACAGATATTCTTCCTGGTACTAAAGTTTATGAGCGTATAAAAGCGAACAATGATCCATGACATCGTTTTTGAGTTATTTTTGGAAAATGTTTTTCAGAAAAAAGTTCCTTCTAGTGATACTGGATATTACTACTGGAGTAAAGTATTATATATATACAAGAGAGATCTCCTTGAACCAATTCATATGCAACGAAATCGCACGCGTGATTGAGAAATAATGGCTTGAAAATGTTCACAGATATAGCTCACCCTAGCTCACTGTACAAACAACTTTTTCCAAAAATTGATCCATTTGTTCCTCAGACTGAGGCCTATGTAGGTATAAAATAATGAAAAATGATCCATGAAATATTATTTGAGTTAAAAAATAGCTCCCCATAGTGAGTAAAATATGATAATAACAACACAGATCTCCTTGCGTTGATTCATAAGCACCAAATTTGGACTAAATAGAGCCAACAGTAAGGAAGTTATGTCCGAAAAACATAACTTCCATGAAAAGCTCCCCTTAGTAAGTAAATTAGGAAATATCCGAGTAAATCGTGATGCATGCAAGACGGAACTCTTTGAGTTGATTCATATGCATCAAATTTGGACTGACCAGGACCAACTGCCGAAAACATTTGGAGATAAAGCTCCCCCTAGTGTCGGAAGTGTACAATAGACCTTTCCCAAAACCTTCCCATCAGTTCTTATCCTTGCATTAAGGTCTATGTGGATATAAAATTTGAAAATGATCACTGAAATAGCTTTTCAGTTATCAATTTACAGGAAGCATCTACGGCGGTGGCAGCGATGACGATTTCAATAATGTCCAAATTTTTGGGAATATAATTGCTCAATTAATAATGATTGCGAGGCACACGACCATGAGCCTGAGCCTGAGCCATCTTGCAGAAAATAACTTAGGTGTTAACCGTATTTAGTATTGTTATCTTAGTCCGTAATCAAAGTAGGAGCATGAAATAATAATATACCCACCTAAGCAAAGTTTTTCATGTTGTAGAATTATAACTTCAAGCTTTAAGGCAAGTTGATGTGGAATCATTACTTTTTCCCAGCTTGTTAATGGCACCAAGGTCAATGCTCAAAAAAACTCTGTTGTTCATGTGATATGTGAAAATAATGTTAAGTTCCATGAAAATATATTAATCATTGAGCCACAGAAACCCTGATGTGATAGATAGCCCAGATATCCTATCTCAAAGTATTAACCCAAGTTCAACTTGGAACCATGTGAATGAAAAACAAAACCTGAATAGTAGAAAACGCCACTTCAGTACGTGGTTGTTGTGTGTGAAAGATATCTGGAAAATATTGAATCAATATATGAGATAAGGACATAAAACCAAGCACCAGAATGAGCCTAAGAATGTGCCGAATTGTAACCATGGAAACTAAAAGTATAAAAACCTTAAAACCCCCCTGAATGTTAGAAGGCATCACTCTGGGTTAAGAACAATGTGTTTACAAAGTTTTGTGGAAAAATATTCAATAGTTTCCGAGTTATAATTTCGAATTAAACCTGTTGTTGATATACAGACAAAAATGTTGCCATAATTTGACCTTGAGCGGCTGTGCTTTAACCTGTTCTGAACCATCAAACAATTAACCTTATTTAGAGCATGTGCACCAGCTGGCATAGCAGGATGGAACCAAATCCCTTCTATGCCTCCAGCTGCTGCTCAAAGCACGCACACACACACACACCAAAGCGTAAACCACATCAGAATTGTGTATTGGCGACAGCCATGTGTGAGGTTTGCACACTCTTCGTCTGCTCCCGCTCCATGTCATCAGTAGTTTTTGAAACACTTCTAATGTTAAATGACTGAAGTCCATAAAAGCAGCAAATATAAGTAAGGAAATATAACAGATTTTTTTTTTTGCCGCTTTAAATTTGCATAGAACAATATAAGTGAGGTCTCCTTTACAAATCCCTGAATAAACAGCCACAGCTTCCATAACTCCAGTAAAAACAGCTTACCGTAAAAACAGTCCTAGTAAGCTCCACTTTTACTGTCAAGCACAATGCCTCCTTTTTCATTGTGAAATCCTAATCCATTTGATGCATTCAGTTCATCCCATGTCCAACAACACCACCGACTTCAAATAGTTAATTCTCTATTGACTTTTAGATATCTATCAAAAGTTCTGTCTTGATATATTAGGTGATATATAGTTTTCAATTAGCTCCTACCCTACACATCCCTTAGTGTTTAAATAATACCCACAATACAATGCTTGTTGCAGAGTCAAAACAGTGGCTTATGATTAGACTCTTTATCGCTTGTTAAGTACAAGGCTAAATTAAAATTAAGTTTGGTATTAATATTAAGTAAGCAGGGAAGTGTTCAAAGCATACTGCTGAAGATTATGTCATACAGTATATTTCCTGTTGCAGTGGTAATCTTGGTTTGCATGTTTTAAGTGGAGGGCTGAAGTCCTGCCTCCATCACCGTTGCTGATTCCACAATGTTCTCTCAGAAAACTAAGAAGAGCTTTGTCCATAATAAAGATAAAACATCTCGCATAGAGGTGTGACATTTTGGGATTTTTATTTTTGTGTCATTTTTTTATATATTCCATAAGGTAAAGAGACGTGTATATCAAGAATATGTTGTGGAACAGCAGGGGGGTCAGACTTTGGCCCTCTAGAACTCTCTCTGCTGTAACTACTGAATGATTGTCTTTGCTGGATTGTCTAATCTTTAATGCTTTTCTATGTTTACTGGTATTAACCTCTTTTTTTTAATACAGTGCATAAATTACTTTACATTTTACTGTAATTTGTATTTATTTAAGATTAGTCTGTGCTTAAAAAAGCTATATCACACTAACTAGTGTAGAACATTATAAATAGCCTAAACTTTACTCTAATTAGCATTGCCTTTGTTAATAAGAATAACTAGACAACACTAAGTAAGTTTATTTTAACTCTCAGATGGGTTAAAATTGATAACATGCTAACGTGTTAGCCGTTATAACTCTGTTTCTAACCATGTATCTTTCAGCTTGCTGACTTTTAACCTTTAATTTGTCTCTCCAAATTCTTTGAAGGACACTATGATAATGAACGACTGGCTATTGCTAGACAAAGAATCCCATACAGACTTGGTCGGGTAGTTGACGAATGGCTACTCGATAAAGGTAAAAATTAATTGATTAATTAATTAATCCATTAAAATAGCTTGTAAATAACTTTTCCCCATTAGAGGTGCAGTGCCGGAAGACAAGGATGACAACAATCCAATCAATCCAATGCATACCTTTATTTTAATTGGGATTTTGATTGGCTAGGAGTTTTGATGACAACAAAACAGCTTTAAGTGGAATTCAAAATAAGCCTCAGAGCAAAAAATCGCATTTTTGCCATTAACTCTGTGTCATCCTTGAACCTTGTGGAAAAGCTGCATCTTAATGAAGACTTTAAACAAATCACCTAAAAAACACATAACCCTTATCTAATCCTCTACCACCACCCTTGACCACTGTGTATAATTAGATACTCTGTGAAACTATGGTCCATAAAAATCATTCAAATGTTTTGTAACTTTCACAAGTTATGTCACATGTTAAATCTACGTGACATAAGTTGCCCAGGTCTCGTTCCTCTAAAACTGAAAATTCAGTTCATGGTTCCTCACGACCCTTGTATGACTTTACCTTGGAGAACAACAACCAGGACGGACTCCAGAGTTCTCGCGTTTGCTGCAACTAAACAGCCCTGACAGGTTATTAATGTCTCACACCGTTTGCAGCAATTAACTTTGCTAATAAGCATTCTCCTGAGATTGGACCATTACTACAGTCCTCCTCCTCTGATGTAACAGTGAAGCTGCTAATAATAGTGCAATTAGATATATTTTCCCCTTTCATGAGGTAAAACATTCAGACTCAGAGGGGAACCCAGACCAGAGCATGTTTCAGTGGGATAATGGCTGATGAAGTCAGTGGGAGGAGGGACTTTTAGCTTTCCTTCCTTTAAACTGTACGATGTAATGGAAAACACTTAAATGTTTGCCCATCTTTGTTAGAAGGAGTCATAAGATGTGCATTTTGCAACATCCTCTTTTTTGAGATACAAATCGTTTTCCCCCAAAGACATTTAATTGCTAACTCAGTAATAATTCAAAATAACTATTTCTGTCCAAAGAAAACTTTAATAGGCATTTAAACATGGATTTTAAAACCTCCTCTGATGGTTGTAACCTGCATGTGTAACATCTAAATGATAAAATTGCCACAAACTAACCTCTCCCTTTTAAAGTTAACATCTTAAATAAAGTCATGATTTGCTCAAATAAACCCACCTGGTTCAAATGATGTTCCTGTGCAAGCACTCCCATGTGACCTCCTTCTGTCTGCTCCACCTTTCTCTCCCTCCTCCACTGCTATCTTCTTCTACATCTCTATCTGACTTTAGGGAGACAGTTGACCATCTTTAATAGCCAGGCGGCCATTAAAATTGGCGGCCAAGACAAGGGACGGCCCTTCCAGGGTCAGATTTCAGGGCTCTACTACAATGGCCTCCAGGTGCTCAAACTGGCTGCCGAAAATGATCCCAGCATACAGGTGGAGGGGAACCTGCGCCTGGTCGGGGACTCGCTCTCTATTCTAACCACTGACACCACCTCCGTAACTCCATTAGCAGTGTCTGACATGTCCACCACGATCATGGAAACAACTACTACTATGGCTACAACCACCACCCGCAGGCAGCGGTCGCCTAGCCTGAGAGAGAGCATTTCAAAGGTCAGAGAGTTTATACGAAGTAAAGTGTGAAGAAAATTGGTTGCTAAGAAGTACAACATGAATGAGGGTAATTGTCCTGATTTGTAGTGGGGGTAAAAGTGCTGTGATTTATAAAATCAAGACATTAAACTCAATTTGTAATATTTATTGCTGCACATATTTCAACGTATATTTCTGAGACATTACTATTTATTGATGCTTAGTTTGTGTCTAGTATTAGTATGGGTAATCCCATTGCTTTGGTACAAGTATTAGTAATTACTCGTTTATAAAACTGGAATAAGAAGACGCAAAAATGAGTAGTACTGGCTATGTTTTATCATTCGATTTCATCATTATTTGGTATCAAAAATGTGTGTATATATTTTGTTTTTGTCAATTGACATGGCGTTCTGTACAGAATTGCTGAATTATATTTCCAATTTCCTGATGTGCCTATTTCATTTTATCACCGAGGTTATCCAAAGAAGAGGAGTAAAACTAGATTGAAGTGAAACAATGTACTTGGCTCCTACGTTCTCTTTCTAAATACAATATATGTTGCTTTTTATATTCTGCTCATATTTATGTTTATATTTAATAACTGTATACTTGTCTTATTACTTGAAAGCACGTGTGGCGTGACATTTCTGAACTTGAGTGCATCACAGAATTTATATTAAATTTATTAAACTAATTATTTTATTATTTATTAAACTAAATTTATTGAGGCCTCATACCTCAATAATTTTTTTTGATCTGGAACAGCTATGAAAAAAGATTCTTTAATTTATTGTATAAATTTGAAAACATTTCCGTCATTGAGCAGTCAGAATATTTGATCCCCACCGGTGAATATCACCAGCACTCATTTTTTAGGAGTTGACTTGAGTCCAAAAGGCTTTAGTCCAGCCAAATCGGACAGATTTCATTAGTTGTATTTGGTTTCAACCAACCATCTCCCTTGTCTTTTCTAACAAATACACAAAGTGTATATTTTTATTGAATAGCCCTCATCCAGTAAAAGTAAATTCGTATTTACATCCGTAAAGTGCCCGCACAGTATTTTCAATTTATCCATGTAATCCATTAGTGAACCATCTATTCCCTACAATGCTTAGGTATTCTGAGTCAAATGTGCTTCCAAAAATCCAATTTAAACTTACCAAAGCACTGAATGAGTTTGTGAAAATTTTGATCTTGCAATAATAAATATAAGGGAATCACACAAACGTAAAATCAAACAGATTGAACTGAAAATATGTGCAACATTTATTCAACTGAGAATTTTCTCTCCGTCAGTAGTGCTGTGTTTATAAAAACATGAAGTCAGCCAGAGGGCTGAGAGATAAAAAGCAGCGACATGTGGGCACGTTTTGGATTTGCAGTTTTTGTAGTGGGGCATACTGCAATTTTTCCCAAACAGCACAATCAGCCAGCAAACATAATAAAATGAAGTGAGCACAAATTGTAATGCTAGGAATGTATCTGCTGCTTGTTTGATAAATACAAGACATATTTCCTCATTTTCCACCCAGCCTCAGAACTCTGATGATATTTTGGTGGCATCAGCAGAGTGTCCAAGTGATGACGAGGATCTGGAAGAATGTGAGCCAGGAACAGGTGGGTCAACCATTGCAAAAAATATGAATGAATGCAGCTCATATCCATCTGCGGGTTATGTTACTTTTACCCAAGATTGTAGTTAAAACATCAGCTAGCCATCATTATTCTCACATTTTCAACTCTCTATTGTATGTTAAACTGTTGACCTTTTTTTTTTTAAATAGTTTTTACGCTTTCAATTATCATCATCCACCCTGTATGTTAGATTTTAAGTTTGTGGACCATTAAGAGAAGATGGCAAACAGTAGACCAGCAGATGAGGATTGTTACAGAAACTAGCTAAGGAATTTAAGAAAGAGTCTGACCTTATTAGGAGTGCGTCAATTGTTAATATGACCTTATCAGAATTGATTGTTGCTGACTGGGCCTGCATAGTGTGACTCGTATAACGATGAGAAAGAAGCTAGTGGTCATAAATAACCAAACTCTGCAAATTCCTTCACTATCAGAAGATGTTCTAACCTCACAGTCGGATAAAAGTAAATGCCACTTCCATGATAGCTCATACATACTGCATGTAGGAGTACATCCAAAATATTTTTTATGCAGCTAATTATATGAAGGGTTCTACCCTATGATAAATAAATATATGTATCCAGCGCACGCTGGTTCCATTCGTGAAGCCACTTTATTCCATGTGCAATTCCTTCATACAATAACCGGTCTGTGATTTCTCTTGTCACCTTTAACGCCTGCCACAGATGTGTTGGTTTACTGTTATTTTTGCTCGCCATATTCCCTATTTGCTATATGCTCTTTAATCAGCTGCTGCCTTTCATGGGTCATCTTGCATGTTTATGTCTGTATGTGAGGTCTTTAATTTTCTTGCTGTATTATGTTATTTTTTTGTAAAAAAGAATTTAGCCAACCAATCACATCATTATGGTTTAATTCGTTGCCAAATGTTATCAGAAATTATATGTTATTGATATCGCTAGTATATTTGATCAGTATAAATTACATCCTTGATTAGCTAATATTTGTTACATTTTTCAGTAATTTAGCACCTAATGAGCAGATAGTGCTAATTTAATGAGCGCAACTTTTCAGCAAGATTTTAAATTGTTAATTCTGCCCACCTTTTCTGTTTCCTTTCTAGGAGGTGAATTAGTGTTGCCTATTATAACAGTGGATTCCCTTGAGCCCCCATCCATTGCAACCCGTTACCCCGTCATCCTTCCTCCCCCGACCTTCCTATCCCCACTTGAAACCACCAAAGAGTCCCTGATTCTCCCTCCTCACCCTTCCTGCCCCCCAGACCAGGAGGACTGTGGGGATCCTGTCGAGGTCTCAGCCTTCGGCTCTGGGGAGATGACGGAATCAGATGACGAGGACTTTTACAATAAAAACGCCCCCATGGTCACTGACAGGACAGTCCTTCCTCCACCACCCACCGCTGGTGAGGGTGGCGTCCAGAAACCCCACCCCTTACCTCCTTATGTTCCTACCACCAACCCTGACCAACTCCACATTCCTGCAGGCAAAATGAACACCCGCGACCAGGTGCTTCTGCCCCCTGCTCCTCCATCCTCCCGAAACACACCAGGACTAACTTACCCTCCCAATTTTCCCCATGTGCCCACAGCCAACCCCACAGCCTCTGAGGAAAAGAGCGAACCCGGTGCCGTGGAGGTCATCAGGGAGTCCAGTAGCACCACAGGTATGGTGGTTGGTATTGTGGCTGCTGCTGCTCTCTGCATTCTTATCCTCCTCTATGCCATGTACAAGTACCGCAACCGGGACGAAGGATCCTACCAGACAGACCAGAGTCACACTTTTGCCAACAATTCCACTGTAGACGGCAACGGAGCTGTGGTCAAAGACAAAAGCACAGCAACTTCCTCTGTGGCCAAGGCAGTCACAAAGGGCAAAAAGAACAAAGACAAAGAATATTACGTCTGAGAACGGAGAAGGAAATTGCCGACTGAGACAAGAGGATGAGTGAAAAATGCTCTTCATTTCACTCCCCTATCTGTCAAGTCGACCGTCAGTGAAATTTCGCAGCCCCCCCAAAAAACTTCACAAAACAATTGTATCTTGCTTTTAATACATTTATTAAAAAAGTCAAAGTTTCCCTGTTAATATTAGTGATTAAATCCCTATCTACAGCGCAAGATCTGAGTCCACAAGCACTCAGTCTGCATACACTAGTTTTTTTTCAGTTTTTAGCGAGATAGGAAGAGGCATATTCACTTTGGCTTTGTATATAGCATGGTATAGTGAAGAAAGTGCTGAGAACATCCAGACAGATTTGCCTAAATGTTTTCTTTGTACTTCTTTGTAATGCTCTATCTAAAGTCTCAATGTCCCCATTATGATATATAAGGCCGAACCGGGCACTTATTACATTTCTGTGGTAAAAGAGAAGAGAGCACCCCCGTAACTCAGACTACTCTCAAAAAAAGCCTCTATGCCTGTATTCAGACCAAACATCATCTCTGCAGCCTCCATGGGATGTCATGTGGTTTTAGACAATGCCACAAGAGACGGTGGGATGTTGCTGGTGCAGTATCATAGATCAAGCATGATATTTAGCAAAAGTACTGCCTTTTAAAGGGATCATGATAAATACTCCAGTTATGTGAACCTTGGAGTATAATGGATACAAAACATGATTTAGGTGAGATAATGCAGTCATTTTGCCATGCTATTCCCACCATAGATAATTGTGTACAAGTCAGTCCACACCTATGACGGTATTACTCTATTAACATTGCTTGTTTGTACATAGAGAGGTTAGCGGAAAGAAAAAGCAATGTGTACACAGGAGAGCAAGTGCAAAGACATAGCCCCCCCCCCCCCCGAAAAAAAATGCAGCTTTCACAACGACTTCAAAACGTTCAGAAACTGAACTGAACAAGAATTTTGTGGAATCACATTTGTCTTCTTGGAAAAGGAAAACCAACCCTCCCTCCAGATGCTGGCTCTCTCTTGAACTTTTCTCGAAACTGTCATGGGATAATTCAAAAGCACACGGAAAATGTCAACAAACCTTTGAGACAAAAATATTCCTTGTAAAGCAGCCAAACATGTACGTTTTTTTTTATCAGTGACTAAAAGACTATTCTATGAGATGAATAATTGAAGGTTTGTGAATTGTATCGATATTTCTGATATTTTGATGTATCTTGTTACCACTCCTCTTAACACGTTACATTTTAGATTGCCTTTTACTTAAATCTAGGGGGGGGGGGGGAAGCACACTCTCCTCTGATAGCTGCAAAAACGTTTTTGCATTATTTACATTCAGATTATGCAGAGAAAACACAAGGACGGAACAAACAACTGTTTTGTTGCATTGTGCATTTTAAATGTGCTGAATCTGTTACTCAATGGATTGATAATATAAAGCCATTTTCTGTGTTGAGTTATGTCTACATTTACTTATTCATGCTCTGTGATTTCTTGCTCTTTTTATGAAAGTGCCATTCAACATGAGCTACTTAATGCTCATAAAAAAGTCCATTCCTCACTCATTACTATTGTATAGTGTTCATGTGAAATGGATCTTACATGTGTACAGAACGTGGATAAAGATGAAAATACACTTGATTATATACTTTCTACACACCTGTGTTGTGTGTTGATTCCTGAAGAGGAAATTAACTTTGTTTGCCTTTTATAACTGAAGACACTCTATTATAGGACAAATGCGTGGAAAATTTGGAGCAAAGTCAGGGCAAATCAGATTTGGTTCATGTGTGTTTGTTTTTTCAAAAGGAAACAAAAGGTAATTTTCCACAACCCAAGTTGCTAATACAAAAATACTCAAAAAAAAATCCCCCCCAAAAAATCATAACCATATACAACATAGTTGCATCATAAAAAAAACCCATTTAGAAACAAAAAGAGGATAATGAAAAAAATACCATGATTAAACAGTGAGAACATCTCAATTATTGGGAATACATTCTTATCAGCTGGTTTGGACTTATGCATGGGCTACACTGGTCTTGAGCCCAGGGGCCCCCGGGCTACAAAGGGCCCCGAAATTAAATTAATAAATTTAAGCTTTGACGTTGCATTGCATCTGTCTCTCTCTCTTTATTGCTCATCATCTCAGTTGCTGTTTCTGGGCTTTAGTTGCCATTAAGGTTTATCATTGCATTATCTCTCTCTCTCTCTCTCTCCCTCTCTCTCCTGAGGGACCACTTGCTGTTCTTTTGCTGTAGTGACTATTCAAGTATAGCGTACTCCTACGTTTTTCTGTTGTCCTCACATAAAGGCCTTGCTTTTTCTTCATGTGCTTTCTTCCAATAGCATACTCCATTGGGATACATGTGTTTCTGGTCATAGGTCCTGGTTGGAGTAGTTGTAGCTTATAATTTTTGGTGTAGGTAGGGCCCGAACAATGACTCAAGCCCAGGGGCCCCCACCCCCCTAAGTCCGGCCCTGCTTATCAGCCTCAACATTTTAACCACTGAAAGATGAAGTCAAAATATAATTGATTATATACCGTATAATAATGTTGTTATTACTATTATTTTGTTACAATGGCACTTGCCAGTGAGTGATATATTAGGTCACAAGTGAAAATTTTGTCCTCAAAGTTGATGTATTGCATCATGGACAAGCATAAGGATCCGATCCTTTTTAACGAGGATAGTGATGGCTATACAACTGGGTCAGAGTATCTCCAGAACTGTTGTACCTGTTAGGTACAGTGATTAGTACCTACCAAAGAGGTCTAGGAAGGACAACCGGTTGACCAGTGATATGGCCGAATCAAGGTTCATTGTTGTCCTTGGGAAGTAAACGTTGGGCTGTGTTGTCTGATCCCACAGAAGAACCACTGTAGAACTTATTGATTAAAAGTTAATACTGGTTCAATGGCAAGGTATCAGAACACACAATGCATCCAGAGCTGCTCTGAAGGCAAAATATGGAACCACACAGTAATAAGCAGTTTAGTTTAACGCTATTGCTGATCATTTTATGGCAATATAAATGTAAATAATACCATACAACTGAATTATAAAAACTAAAAAAACAATGTTAATAAAATAAGTGATACTCTTTTTTAGGATGCCCCTCCCATCATTCTTTTCATGTATTAATTGCATCGTACAGTGTGCATTAATCTAGTGATGGGTGAATACACTTTGGGAGTTGTTAATCTTTTGTCATCCACATCTCGTTGTACCAAGGACATACTTTGATCCAAAAGATAACATGTTTATCAGAAACAAAGAGTATTTTTCAGAAACTGCTATGAAACTGACTATGTTTTTATGTGTCTTTCATTTCAGTTTCATCATCATCTCATTCTCGCTCTCCCTCTTAATTGTGTTGCTCAGTTCTGAAGGGTTTGTTATGTTTGGATGTCCAGTATTAGCGATCAATTGAAATGTTTGAGTTTTTTCTGCCTTTTGCACTAGATCTGCAGTCTATTACAAGTCTGTTATTGTTGTTGTTGTTTTTCCATCGTGGCCCACTTGGACCCATCCAACTAGCCATTAGATGTCAGCTGGGATATGCTGACATTGGGTGAAAAGCGAAGTGCATCCTGGACAAATTGCCAGTTCTACTCAAGGCCAGCACATAGATAAAGCTTTAAAAATGTAACCACTCAACACTTGATCACTGGTTTGTACAAAGTGTGGGTTAAGATAAAGCATCAAAACACAAGTGTTTTTTATAAATTTGTATATTAATGAAATCATCACATTTAATTCTGAGAATTAATTAATTTTGCCTGTGTTTCTGGAGTCAGCATGTGTAAACATCATCCGCTTAAGGGGACCAGAGGTGGAATGTGACTAAGTACATTAATGTAAGCTATATACTGAAATATAAATACAAGATAATTGTACTGTACTTAAGTAAGTCCATTTAATACAACTTTATAATTATACTTCACTTGAAGAGTCTTTTATATTTGCCTGACAGCTTTGGTTACTTGCAGCCTTTCAGATTACAATGATTCATATTCATATCATTTCTTCCCAATGAAAACCTTCCATTTCCAAACTTGGTGTTTTCATATTTAGGGTCAAAAAGAAAATTTAAGTGTTCAATTTTGGGTACAGAAAAGTTAAACTATTCAAACTCAATTGAACCATTAAGAAAGCCGATATTAAAAACTGGATTAAAATAGATTTAATGTGGTTTGAATCATTTTTTGAAACTCGTGAAAAGTTGCCGTTTTAGAGATACATTATATATCACGGCAATCATATAATAAGTTCATAACATATGATGCATTACTCAAGATTGAACTACCTGTCAATGTTATTGATTTAAAATTGCACAGCCTTAGACATCTACATCAGTAAAATAGAACATGCACATAAAGAATTTCGTTATATTAATCCAAAAGTATCATGCAGTACAAACTACTTTAATAAACAGTTTTCTAATATAAAGTGAAAGTATGTTTCGCTAATAATATATGCATTTAATGAATGAATGTTTTACAGGCAAGACTTTCAGTTGATGTTGAATATTTTTATAGTGTTATTGCTGCTGGTAAATAAAGGACATCATTATTTCTTCGATTATTGTTTGTTGAGGACTAAAAATTCAATTATCTCAGCCTCTGTTGCTACAATTTTGTTTCCTTCTTTCCCATCTGGCTTCTCTTTTTTTCTACTGCATTGCAATGTTAAGTGATTGGAGTGTTCCCTTAGGTTTTGTCCAATTTATTTACAAATGTGTTTAAGCATACTTTATATATTTATAATTATATATATTTCACCAGTGCATCCATGGTAACGCACCCCCCTACCTAAAAAAACTACTCACCCCACTGACCTCAACACGATCCCTCCGTTCTACCCACTCATACCGCCTCCTCCTTCCCCGGACTAAGCTCAGCACCATGGGTGATCGGGC
>VRLP01003748.1:0-59015 GCA_009660295.1 Lophius piscatorius | reverse complement strand
CAACTGTAAGAAGTTTACGAGGAGCACTTGAACGCATCATTAAACCACTGAATTGCGTGCTTTCTTTAGAGGGGCAGAACTTAATTTCGTGAAACTCGTGAAACTGTGGATGGAAACACAACATATCCAACAGTTAGACATGATCTTGTGTACAGATCCTGTTTTGTACACACTGGTGGCGATTTATTCTCTGGAGAGGGGGGAAAACTTTTCTTCCATGTTTTATTAAAGGTGAGTTGATCTTGAAATCATTGCCTAAAGGAATTTCTCATACCTTGAAAGTAAATGATATATATTTTGCATCTTAGCTAGAGAAGAACATCTGCTTTAAGTGACAATTTTCACCATTTTCCCCTTACTATTGTTTATTATGGTGCAATGATTTTGTGTTTTGTTTTATGCTCTTTAGGAGTTTTTGTTCAAAAACCAAAATCATGTTCACATCCTACGTAAAGAATCTGAATGATTTGGTTTTTTCTACGGTAAGCTTATAGGTCATGAATGCACCTGCATGATCTTTACTGTGCTGAGAGTTGCATGGTCATGTTAAGTCTATGAACAGACATAACTGCTTTGCACTCCTTTCCTTTGTTCACTGACAATTTATGATGTTTGCACTACCACGTGTCAGTTCTTACCAGGTTTGCACATGTGCATTAACTCACTGTGCATGCCGAAAAACTGCAGCAGTATATATAATTTGGCATTTATGTGGTATTTCTGTCCTTCATTTCAGTCTGAGAGCCCAGAGGAGCAGCCAAGCACTGGGGTTTTGGGCCGCATTGGGAGCTGGCTTTCTCCTTGGAGGGCAAGGACCCCAAAAAGTCCTTCTGAGACTTTCTTTCCAACTACCGATCAGCCTCTAAAGTCAGACAGAGAAAAGGGCAGCGAGGAGTCTGTTAAACCCCAAAGGGAGGAGGTGAAGGAACAGAGCTCCGATCTCTCCAGAGACTTTGTACCCTGTGAAGAGGAGGACGCCACACAGTCTGCCCACAGAGAGGGCTCCATTCTCGGCAGTCCTGTGACAGCATATCCAAAAGAGGAGGAGTTTGCGGGGAGAAGGAAGAGGAGAACAGGGCAGGGCAAGGAGTGGGAGGAGAGCAACCTCGGTACTTCAGAAAGCGGGAATCCTGAGAAAAATGCCAGTCATCTGACAGATCACTCTTCCTCTTCTGAGCAGGGAGTGGTATGGGACTCTGCCTACTCTCTGCCACAGGCCCAGAGCAGAGAGCAGGCCCAGACAGGCAAGAGGCTCCATGTGTACCTGAAGGAGACCAGTGTGGTTCAGTGTGGTCTAGACGCCTTTGTCGGGCAAGAAGTGGTCCAAACCAAATTCACAGGAAGTATACCGTTCCCCCGCAAGTCGTCATCAAGTTTTGATTCATTGGAGGCCTCATGTTTTACAAGTGAGGAGGGCAAACAGACAAATTTGAGTCCCATCATTGGGAAAGAGAGTGATAACAGTGGTCTGAAAGGCTTATCACTCAAATCAAGAAAGAACCTCCAATTTGGACTTGAAGAAACAGACACAGAAAGAATGGGACGGAAAAACGCAAGCAGACGAAAGTCCACAAAGAGCCCTCATGGAGATGGAGGGACAAGCCTGCAAGAAAAGATGCCTCCAAGTGCTGATCATGCCCCGGAGGGATTCCCTAAATCAGATAACACCGTGCTCAGTCCTGAGGGCAAAAGTCCAAAGACTCTTAAGGGAGAGTCATGCGTAAACTCCTCCTCCAAGCACAGCCCCACCTCTCAGACCTCACCTGAAGAAGAGAAGAAAGAAACTTCCTGCAAGACGTTGGACAAGTTCCAGGAGTCCAACTCAGTCATCGCAGCCCCTCTGGCAAGCGTGGTTGATGGGGCCGCAGACATGGCGGACGATAACAGTCTTTACAAGTTGGAAAGGAAGACAGAGACGCCGGAGTCTAAACGCAGAAGTATGAAGGTTTCTAAAAGCGAGGTGAAGATGTTTACAAAATACGTGTCCTTGAATGCTCAGAAAGGTTCGGCAGGAGACAACCAGGTGGGGAATACTAAAGAAGAAACAGAGGAGATTGTCACAAGGTAAGCGTTGACCTAGAAGTTATTGGTTAAATATAGACAGAGATGTTAGAGAGTTGGGAATTAATGAGGAATCACATTCCCTAAACTGCAGTTTACATAAAAAATGTATTTCACTACAAAAATCCTATTTCTAGGAATAAATGTTTACTTTTATAGCTAGAAGTTTTAACTTTTCTGTCCAGATTTAGTGATTTTTTTAGGATTACGGTCAAACAGGAAAAGAGTGTTTAATGCAATGGGTGGAATATGCCAGGTTTATCAACAGTGAAACTTTTATATGAGTCATAATAGTAGGAACAACCCTAATCTTCTAGATGGGCACCGCCAAACACAGATATGATTCAAATATTGGACAGATTAAATTTATATGTTCTTAAATCAACTCTATAATTTTAAAATGTTGTGCAAATGTGCAAAATATAAAATCTGTGTTTGAAATCCAACCGTTACCTTCTGTCATACACAGACCACATGACTTGAAGACAATAACTGAGGAGCGTAAACCAGTTGCGGGCCGCATTGCAGATAAAATCAACATCTTTGAGCAACCTGCTGCAGGGGGTTTCAACAGGGAAACCTTCCACACCCCGAGGAATGTGGATGTCTCTCCAGTCAGGACAGCCACACAGAGGCTGAAAGCAAATTTTGAGTTGAGAGAACAAAGGTCAAATTCAGCTGAACGTTACAAACACGCCAGATCCAGCCCTGATTCGCCCACCAGGGAGGGGCTGAAGCAAATAAAAGGGCAGGTGGGGAACTTCACATCAAAAACAGATGACGTCAGAGCAACACGTCCAAAGACAGCTACCACTGGAATGCCTATACAATCCACCGCAACTGCAGCAGTTGCTTCATTGAAAGCACAGAAACTGGACAGTCAGGGTAAACTGGATACTAGAGAGGAGCTACAGAAAACCACGCCGGCAGAAACAACAATAAAACCAGATCAACGAGATATCACTGCATTGGGGGGAAAGAATCTCACTCCTAAAGAACAACCATCAGACTCCATATCAATAGATATAGCCCATCAGGGTGACGGTGTTGAAGCAAATGTTCCAGCTAAACAGGCCTCTAACACTGTAGAACCGATCCCTAACATTGGCCAACATTCCAAAGGTCCAAACAGAACAGGTTCCCGCTCGAAAAGGAGGAAAAGCAAGGAACCAAGCACTTCCATCATCCCAAGTAGTGAAAACAAACCAGAAGACTCAGCGAGCAAACCGGACGAAACTGATGCAAAACCAGAACAGGTTGAGGATCAAGCCAAAGGACGTACATCAGATGAGCTGACTGTCCCTGTTGAAAAAGAAAACAACACATTTAAGGGGTTTGACGAACCTAAGAAACAGTCAGACGCTTCATTTACAAAGGAAAATATTGACAAGCCATTGAGCAAACAGGAGCCTGAACCACTGGTCAGCAAAGACGAACCCGATACTGCTGCTGGCAGCCGTGCAACAAAGACTTCTATTGACAAGAAGTCTGATATTTTACCCCAAAAGGAGGGGAAGGCAGCAGGACACAGCTTCTTATTGACACAGCGGAGGGAAAATGTCTCCGAGGACAGCCAAAAGACTCTAGCTCCCTCCACCTCACCTGTGGATGATCAACTACTTGCGAAGCAAGAGACACCTGTTAAATTAGAACCAGAATTATTAATGCAATCTGAAGAAAAGAGTGAAAGAGGAGTGAGGGAGCGCAATAAAAATGACACCGGGCAAACAGATAGAAATATCAATATTTCAGGAGGTGGGACAGAGAGTGTAAGAACAGAACAGACACAGCTGGCGAGAGACAAAAGAAAACCACAAACCAGCCGACTAGAACCGGCCTCTAATTCTTTTGAAAGGATATCATTAGACCCCCTTACTACCACTACAAACCTAGAAAAATCTGCCTCCGCCCAGACCAACAACGAAGCAGTGCTGTCCGAGAGTGATGGAGAGCCGACAAAAGATCTGAAGTCGAAGGAAACCCCTGGAACAGAATCAGCAGTGGCTGCAGCAGAACCACAGCCTCATTCTGTGTTTCTGGAAAAAGCTGAGAATACACCAGATGACTCATGTAAGCATGGAGCAAATGATGCAGAGTTCTCCAGTGAAAAGCCTTTCACTAAAGCAAGTGAGGAAGTTACTGTAGAAGCTGCTAACGCCTCTCCTGTGCTGATAACCTCAAAGGCTGACAGTTTGTCAGAACCAGGCAGGGAAGAGTCTGCTCCAATATCCGTTACCAAATCTCTAAGCAGCGAGGAAGCAAAACCGCCAACTGTCAAATCAGTGCCCTCAGAAGTCAGAATCTCAGCAGATATCATGACACTCAGTCCAACAAACCCACAGTCTGAGACATCAAACAATGCAGAAAGTAAAAGTGATTTCAGTTCATTGAAGCGCGCAGGAGAAGCTGAACAGCGACATTCCGATAGCTCAGCTTCTGCTTCCACAGCTGAGAAAGGATTGCTTTCCCCTTTTGGCAATGGTGACTTCTTCTCACATCCTCATATCCTCAAAAAAGAACAAGCCATCGAAAATAAGCCGAGTCACACTCCAAAAGAAGAAACTTCCCTAGAGGATGCTAAGAAGATTCCGGACTCATTCCAGCGCTCATCCTTGAAGAAACGCCAGTTTCCGCGGGGACTCAGCAAAGATGATTCATCAATAGGCCAAGACGCCCCCTCTAGCTGGCTGGATGTGGACTTTCCCAAACACAAGCTCAAAGCCTTTGCGCCGAAACTTAGCTCTTCTGGGAGCGAGAGCAATCTTCTAGACAATTCCGGCGAGTTAGACGATGACGATTTTGTTGAGAAAATCAAGAACCTCTGCGCCCCGTTCTCCCTCCCACCACGTAAACACTACCCGCTCCGGCCTCCTCAGCCGCCGTTTGCCATGCCCGCCATCAGAGAGGACCGCTTCGAGAAGACATTTGACCCGGATGAGTTTAAGTTTGGCTTGAGCAAGAAGAAGAAGTACAGCATGGATGCAAGCCTGAACACTTTAGCTAAGCTCCACAGCATAGAGAAAAAATCTGCCCTGAAGCCTGCCAGGGCTAGTTTGGTAGACAGGAGTATTCTACTCAGCAGTTGGGACCCTCAATCACTCCTCAAGAATAGTAACCTGGATGAAGAGGAGGAGGAATTCAAGGAAGAGATAGACGACCAGATCAAAGTGAAGTCTCGCTTGGAGGGGAGCTGTGTTCTCAACATTCTCACATCCTCCAGCTTCAGAGGGAAGAGGAATGGAGTTCAGGCAGAAGGCCAGCAGCCTGGGGAAGTGTCACCTAGTGAGACCCCACAGATTAGCCTTCCGCCTTCATACCAGCCGCCCATGCCAAGCCCTACAGCCACAACTCCCCTCAAAGACCCATTCGCCAAGCAGATCCCTGACCCGAGCAACAGGGAGGAAACCCTGAGCTCGGAGACTGTGGTCAGTGAGTCAGGACCTCCACTTCCCTCCTTTAACGACATCAAGCTTCCCGATTATTTGGAGAAGTACCTCCCCCGAGAATCAGCCAAATCAGGCCAGAGTGAACAAAAACAAGAACAAGTCCAAAAAAAGGTCAGCGTCTCTTTGTGATACTTAAAAAGTAATTAAATGTCTAAAAACCTCAAAGTTATTGAGGATTTTAACGATCAAATGAATAAATTAAAAAAAACAGCCCACATCTTGTAGAGAAACCAGAGACTGACATTTTTCTCTTATTTTTTTGGTTTATGTATCAGGTTGTTGCAAAACCATCAACTCCAGCCCTCGGAGATGAAACCGACCATCCTGTGAATAAAACAGGCCTGACTCTTCCAGAAGCCAAGCCTCCATCATTCCCTGGGATCCCTCCAACCACACAGCCAATGCTCCCTGAGCGTAAGAATCCTCAGGCACCGCCACAAGGAAGATTTAATCATGTAAGTGAGCAGCAAAAACATCATTACAGAATACCAAATACTCCGATAGTGCTTTACAAACACCGCACCTCTGCTTGATGCACATGTGTGTGAGATTAGCGCCCTGCTCTGGCAGGTGAGCTGGAAATTCCGTCCTTCAATTCCTGAAATACCCTAGATTCACCTGGTTTTATTTAAATTCTGGAAAAGACTAGTATCAACAAACAACATGTTTCCTTTGGATTCTTTTGGATGTCAGAAACAACCTTAGAATTACATAGGGGAATTTTTATGATTCTGTTTTTTTTTTTTTAACAGATCAATTAATACCTTTTCTTTTAACTGTGTTTCCGATGGATCAGTTTTTGAGGCACGCTTGTGATTACAAAGAAGATCTAGGTGGGTTTACATGGGGCACACTTTCCGAATTAAACCTTTCCGAATTGCAATGTCGGTTGCCTGTTTACATGACTTGTGATCTTTTCCGACCCGGTGTTTACATGCTGCATTTTATTTCCAATGAGACGTCTTTTCCGGATCTAATCGGGGTTAGGCTGCCCATGTAAACCCACCTAATGAGAAAGCACATATCTGTGCCATCGCTAGTGTCATTGAAACACCGTCACTCGGGAAATAATTGGTTAAATAAGCTCCTAATGACACTACGACAGAGACACAACTGTAATATTGTTAAAGAATCATTCACATCATTCTGAGTTATTTACATAAAAGGCATTTTTTACCGCCATGTCCTTCTGTAGATATAAAAAGGCTAAATGGAATTTAAGGATTATTCTTCTGTTTGGGGCGATTATTAAGCAAATGAAAACGATTATGACGGGGTGTGGATTTATGCGCCTCTCATCATTACCGCATGACTAGAATCACCAATGTCTGCGTCTGCATGTCTGTCTTTGATTGTTGTTCAGTCGTGCTTCCGGGTCAAAACGCTTTTCTTTTGTGGTATTTGGGGATAAATCTCGGCAAAAAACTTTTCCAGAAATCCCTCAAAAGAGCTAAAAGAGAAGAGCTCAAATGAAAATAAATAGTTTAAGTAGGTTCTGATAGAAGGGTGTCAGAACGTACAGTACAAAAGGGTTACCTTTGGGGTTTTTATTTTAATGTTATGGTTAATTGGTGTATGTCAGAGGGGGTGTCATGAAATTTGTTTTAATATTGCAGACATTTCTCACAGTTTTATTTTGCTGCTTTTTTTGGATGATAAACCTATTTTGTAAGAACACTGTTCATCCCTTTGGTTTGAATTCAAATTCAAAACAGTGGAGTCTCCATGGACTCCCAGTGTCCATGCTAGGAAAGTAAAAAAAGAAGGAACATTCAGAAGGCACAGAGCCGCAGCACCAAGGAGTCCAGATTCCATTCTGAAGCATTTTTTAGATGTTTGCTCTGTGCATGTGGCAATGATAATTATGTGTCTTTGCATTCCAGAAAAGAGCTGCCAAAGGATTTCACAAGCGCCCTGGAAAGGTACGGTAGGCACAGCTTGGCCCATATATTCTTCAATCCAACCAAATTAGGGAATTTGTACAGGAAACTGTCCGTTCTTTGAAAACATCTGCTTTTCATATGGTGTTCTTGGGGGTAAACGATGAAAAAGCAGTCTGGTACAAATGTTCAGCTGCATGTGATTGCAATCAGGATATTCAGTGCTGCCAACACAAAACTTGTGGCTCTTCATTATTGTCAAAACTTCAACAATCATGACTTTGTAAAAGAGAAAATTCCCCCTGGTGCTCAACATTTTACGTTTCTTCCAAACATGTTATTTTAATTTGTCATGCATGGAAGGATGGAAGTTTTTTAGAACGGTTCTCGGAGATGCTTAATCACAACTATGCATTTAAATCGACACAATGTGTAATAACATTATAACCACTCACAGGTGACGTTAGAATGACACTGATTATATGGTTCCAATGGTAACTGTTTTTTGATGGCAACAAAAATGGTCACCAATGCGACTAACTAATTTTGCGAACAGTTTTTTTTCTGCCAATCGCCAGTGGCGATTCTTGATCATCAACAACATTGATGATCTTATTACAGTGGCGTTGGTGGAGTGCATTAGGCAGCAAGTGAAGAGCTAAGGGACATTGACAAGGGCTGAGTTCCTCTAGAACTTGAGTGGTTCTGGTCTGCAGTGATGTGTTCATTTCACAATGGTTTAAGGAACGACAACTGGTGAACTGCCTAAAGGGTCATGGTTTGCTTATTTGCGGTCTCTGCAGAACAAATTGTATAAAAAGTTAATCCGGGTTCTAATAGAAAACTGTTTGGTGACAAAATGGGGACTTTGATAATATTAGGCAATGTAACCACTGACAAGTGGAGCCAGAAGAAAGAAGATATTTTATATTTTCCTCCTTAATGGTGACACGTTGGAATCACCTGTCATTGGGGGAGATATATTAGACAGGGGCCCAGAAATTAATATTTTGGAAGCAGGAACAATTGGAAAGTTTAAGAATCTGTTTAATCAAATTTTTTTTTTGGAATAAGCTCACTGGATGTTGGGTTTAGCACTCCACTGAGAATCCCATTGTTGAAGTGCAACTTATGTTTTCAAATACAGGGACCTACACCATTTTACGCAAGTGGTTTTAATGTTATGGCTGATCGGTGTAATGGATGAAACACTTTTAGAATGAAGAAAAGACGGTTTTAGGTACAACAGCGAGCCGAAAACCTCAGTATTCTGCCGGCCTCTGAATACACCGTCTGCCTGCCGTTTGCTATTTGATGTAGATAAGAAAACGGTAAATGAGTCTCTTTTGAAATCAATATTTATTTATTTTTTTCTAAGCACATCAGAGAATGAAATGAAGGTGCCCTGCTCTTCCCAGCTCTCTGCTAATCATCACCTTAAAGTGAATTCATGTTGTTATTGATTGTTTCTCCCCTCTGAACTGCCTTTTCCCGTTTCACCGCCACACAGATGGTGTTGTTCGAGAACGCTCAGTTCACGGGCCAAACGTACGAGATTCACAGGGACCTAGCAGATGCCAGTTCTCTGCAGCTCTCGCCGCTCATCTCCGTGAAGGTTGTTCGAGGGTGGTAAGTAAGAAATTTTTTCCAGCTGGAATATGAAATGCGTGCTGAAGAGAAGTTCAAATCAATGCCAAGTGGTTTTTGGATACTGGTGTCCCCTCCTGGATGAGCCCCCTGTGGCCACCCTTGAAGCTGCGGTTCTTAATGGGCACCCGTTGATGGCTTCTTCATCACTACCGGCTGTGAGGAGCATGCACCTCAGGGCGCATAGAACTCTAAGATTTTTTTCAATTGTCTGTGTTTTTTGCACCTATTTGTACATATAATATAACTATTCTACTTGGGTTGCCATATATACAGTCGGAGTATTGGCCTACATAGACAAACACGTCCTTTTTGATTCGTGAAGCTCCATCAGAGAGTTTGGACCTCATAATCTCCTCAATGGACCTGATTTAAACTGAAAGAAACTTTAAAAAATAGATAATAATGATTCACATATTTCCATTATTCAAAGAGATCCCCTTATATCTGACACACTGCACAATTACGGCTAACTTATTTTCTGCAAGTTCATTTCAAATGTTGTGTCCCTCGGTGCTGCATCCTTTTTGTTGACATCAGTACAACCACAAGAGTGTGGAGAAGAGTCAAAGGTGAAGACATTATGGCGACAGTAGAAGAGTTTGTGATACCGTGCATAATAAGTATATCACAACTTGTGGACCACACCTTTTTCACTTCACTTTTTTCTTCTGCGTCATGATGTCCTTAGACAGATGTCATGACTTGCTTGGATTGTAGCTACACTGCCCCCTATGGTTCCTCGTGGGAAGTGCTCAAACTGTCCTTATTCGTAAACTCTCCATGAACGTACGAAATGAGTACGTTCTATATAAATCTTTAACGTTGAGATAAAATGGGTCTTTACTGGGTTACGTTGACATGGTAGAAAACTTTCTAGATATTGGGAGTTAAGAGATCTAAATTCACAAAACACAGCCTTTCCACTGATCAGTTCTATGGAAAATGCGATTCATAGAAGATCCTTGGGTTCGGGATGAATTTTCATGAGAGGTGTCTATGAGAGGCCCCTCTTCCTGTTTTCCTTTTACCTTTTTATCTATTTTGACCTGACATAAATGAGGGGGATCCAGTTATTAATATGTTCGTCGGTAAACATTTATCCTTTTGCAGATCTTGAAACTTAAAACACTAGCGTGATAATTTTACTCATACATACTCATAGTTGTGCCTTTTGTTTTCGGAGCGTACTACATTTTTTCTGTTGTTTCCATGGAAACATGATTTTTTTAAGGTGAGTGTGAAAGGTGGTCATTATGTCATTATGTCTGGAAGGTGGTCATTGGCCAGTGATTTACAAATGTCACATAGTTGTGGCTTCTGATACTTGAATATTGTATTAATTGTATTTCATAGTTTCCATGGTAACATATTGTTTTAAAGGGTTTTAAGATGTGGTCATCTTATTTCAAACATATCCCTCACACTATTAATACTAGTTTCACCAAACTTAATACATATCTTATCTGAGATGGGTCATTGCTTTTGTTTGACTTTTTTTGGTTTCCAAGGTAACATGAATTGTGTAAGGAAACTTTAATGTTTTTCATTCTATCAGAGAAAAAAATTCAGCAAACTATGCATTCTGCTTTCCCCTTTTCTCATGAATTATAATAACCACATTACATAGATATAACTTGTGACATTTAGAATATTCTACTAAGTTTATTGTATTGGTTGTTTCCATGGCAACGTGTTGCTTTAGGTGTTGTTGAAGGCTGGTCATCATGTCCGGAGCATATCTGGCAAATATAACAAACTACTGGGTACCATTTTACAATAAGACCTTTATAAATGATTATTAAATGGTTTATAATTAAGTTATACATTTGCTTGGAAACACTATATTCATTAGTTAACATTTATACACAGCTTATAAGATACCTCTCAATTTATAAATGTGGGTCAGTATTTGGCAATAGCAGTATAGATAAGTATGCTCACTATTTGGCAGGCGTCAGGTCTCGGATATCCTTCATATGTAATGAGTTAAAGTAGCTTATTAATGGTTTTATAAAGAGTCTATAACTTATTAAGTTAACTACAGACAAGCCATCTAAAAATCCTTAATAAGGGGAGTCTTATTGTACAGTGGTACCAACTACTATATTGTACCAAACTGTCCACATACTATATATTAATTATATTAACGAGTTGGGCCTTTCAATATTTGGTTTACAAGGTTTAGTTTCCATAGAAAGATGATTTTCAGGTGACACTAAAATTTTCCATAGCATACAGTATATCCAAACTGACATCCACTACTCCAGGCTCACCAGCAGAAAGGAGGATTTTTTTAAAAATGTCAGGGTGATATATCTGCCGGTGATGCTTGATAATATTTGCTGCAAAAATGTCAGAGCCTTTTGCACAGCGACGTCATCACACCACAGAGACTGTTTGAAGCTCCAAAAGCCTTGAGCTCGCTTTAGTGAAAAGATATGAAAGTCGAGCACCGAAAGTAATCTTTCAGGAAAAATAAAGCTAAGTCTGCAAAACTCACATAAAACACATATCAGCCATTACATTATGACTTTTTACATGTGAAGCCAGAATAACCTTAAATATCTCATTATCTCATTGTATAAGCAGCAAGTGAGCAATTTGTCTTCAAAGTTGATGTTAGAAGCAGGAAAATTAGCCAATTGTAAGAATCGGTGCACTTTTGGGAAAGGCCAAACTGCGATTGCTAGACAACTGCGTCAGAGTATCTCTAGACCTGCAGGGCTTGTTGGGTGTTCCTTGTCTGCCGTGCCGAACCAGTGAATCATTAACCGGATCATGGGTGCCCAGGGCTCAATGAGCAGCATAAATGAGGGCTAGCCCACGCTGCCTGATCCCCAGAGCTACTGTAGCACAAATGCTGAAAAAGTTAGGTGTCGGAACTAGAGGAGAACTGTTCAATCGGCTGAGCGATCTCAGTATGACCGATTCTGTGCTGGTTACACCCATGGGCCACACACACACACACAAGCACACACACACACACACACACACACACACACACACACACACACACCAAGCATGAGCGACCATCTTACTAGCTTGTATAGCTTTCACTGTGAATGAATAAAACAGAAAGCTTGCAATTTGTAACCCCCCATAAGGCCAAAATAAGCTGCGGAGGAACAACCTACAAAGTGTTCAGGACATCAGACTTAATCAGACACTTCAAAATGAATCATCTGAGGAAATAAGCAAGTTTC
Source organism: Lophius piscatorius (assembly GCA_009660295.1). NCBI lineage: Eukaryota > Metazoa > Chordata > Actinopteri > Lophiiformes > Lophiidae > Lophius > Lophius piscatorius. The sequence goes on along the minus strand of VRLP01003748.1, from coordinate 46,775 downwards.
AAGGAAGCTAACGTTGAAAGAGCGGCTAAAGCTAGCGATAGCGCCGAGCCATGAGCTCTTTGTATTTATGAGTGCCGTCAATTATGATTTTAAAAAACTTTCAAGAAGGAAAAAAAATCAGAATCGGCCAAAATCAGTATCGGTATTTTTTATATGTATATTAGTTGTATTTTCTTCATTTGTTTCAAACTTGTTTGAAACATGTTTGATGGTTCAAACTTGTTTGAAACAAATGAAGACAAATGAAACAAATGAAAATCAAGCCTGTTTTCTTTGAGCACACTCATACCTTGTCTAGAAAAAGTTTTTTTGAGGAGTAACGCTTGCCGAATCAGTGACGCCTTTTAGACTATTTCTTAAAACGTACTATGGACAGACTTGTTTTTATTATTTATTTATATATTTACATTTTTCAACTGTCTTCTTTCATTCTTTGACCTTGTGGCTCTCTGACTGCTGTTCTTCAGTAACTTCCCAGTGCGGTCAGGAAAAGCACTCAAATATTTATTTTTAAAGGCTGCTATATTAATAAAAGCAACGAACTGTGGCTATTTAACTTTGGAATTATATAACTTTGCTTTATAACAACAACAAAAAAGTACTTGGGAGGTGCACCAGAGAGTGTTTGATAGATAAAAAAAAATACATCCCGGCTATTTTGATTATCCTCCACTCAGCCTTTATCCTGCATCATCTCCTTCCTCTAAAACATCATCAAAGCATTTATTCTACCATTGTTTATTTGCTAGCCTTCCTCTCCGTACTTGGTTTTCTCAGAGCTCTGCTACACCTCCGGAGGTGTTTACTCTACTTTTAACAGCTAAGTGGAATAGCCGTTGGCAGAGATGTGGAGCACATGTTTGTGCATGCATGTGCATCCTTTAGTGTGTGCAAACGGACAAACTCTACCCTAAAACTCTGCTCACATAACATCCAAATGAAATCTCTATGTCAAAAAATAGCAAACGGGCTTCTGTTTCCAGCTTCCAAACCTTCCTTAATTTAAGAAAACTGTTTTGTACCACATATTCAGGATTTGTTCTGACCTTAACTCTATTTTCCAACGTATAATTATCTGCTTCCTTCATATTCTTTTTTTTTTTTTCACTGCAGCTGGCTGCTCTACGAGAAGCCTGACTTCCAGGGGCGCTCCATCGCCTTGGAGGAGGGAGAAATTGAATTGACAGACGTGTGGGCAGAGCCTGATATGGAGAAAAAACCCCAGGGCAACCCAGCAATGCAGATCGGCTCGATTCGACTGGCAGTCTGTGTAAGAGCGCCGAATAAAGTATTTGACCCTCATGACCCTCGGAAACTGTGACTGATATATGAAAATGCTTCGCTTAGATCCAGTCAAGGCTCTCTAATAACAGAATCAGTGTTTTGGTTGCACTGCAAAAGAATGATTTATTCCAACTTAAAAAGCTCTCTGAGGACTTAACAGGTTTGGATCCCTAAAAAGTAAAAATGAATAAGTTGTAATAAAATAAAAAATTTAATACTAAGATGAATTTGGAAAGCAATGCATGCAGAGAAAAACAAAAAAATGGGAAATTAAATTAATAATAATAAGAATGCTACTACTACTTCTACTACTAATAATACAAAAATAATATTTAAAAAAAGTGATATAAATAAAGAGATGTAAAAATGATCAAAGATGTAAAGGAATAAAAATAATAGTCTATTCTATAAATGCCTTATAAACAAATAAAGGACTTTTAAAATCAGTTGGGAAAACTAACAGGAGGGTTTTTTTTGAAGATTTTCAGACTAGCATTGGCTGCTGCTAATGATAACTGTGTTTCGGTCCCCCCCCCCCGTCTCTGTAGGATTACTGTATCCCACGCATCGACCTGTTTACAGAACCGGAGGGCCACGGAAGAGGAACACCGTACCATGATGACACCATAGAGGCCGGCTCCTTCGGCATCCCACTGAGCACTGCTTCCATCCAAGTGCACTCTGGAGTGTAAGTCTGGCAACAAACCCATCATTCAGATGTTGACATTTGACCTCTGGGGGAGCGTGCAAGAATGGAATCATCAGCGAGACAAGCGGCCTACATATTGCGATCGATCGAGGCGGTGGAGAGGTAGTTATGTGGGGATTAGAGTTTGTGTGAAAATACAATACACTCAGGTGCTAAAGAAGACGTAGGGAAGCGTAGAAGAGCAGGTATCAAGACAGTCCCAGGTTTCTGGATTGATTATTTCCTCGGCAGTGACTGGAGCTCCCTCTCTCTAGATAACAGTTGTTTCTTTAATGGGGCACTTTCGGCGGTTGGTTTTGAAAAGTCACCGAGGACTTGTAATCGCTACACTGCTTCCCTGTGTTTATCTTTGCCGCTGACTCACCCGTCTGCCCGCTGAGGAATGTCTTTCCTGCTGTCGCACACTACAAAAAGAGAGAGTGTCTGTGTGTGTGGGTGTGTCTTTATGTGTGCTTGGGTGGAGAGGTGTAGAGCAGATGAATAGTTAGAAATTGACAAAGGTATGGAGAGAATTTGGCGGCGCAGTGAATGTTTTTCCCCGTGAGAGGACATTCAGGACATACCGTACCTGGTCCCTATTGAAGTTCAAGACATTTTCCCACAGCATTTTTTTTGGAAGCCTACCTCGGCACATTTTAAAGATGGTTTGGGCATTTCTCAGCATCAAGACTAAATGCCAACGCGGCACTGACTGTAAAGATGCACACGCTGGAATTGTCAGAAATATTCTCCACTTTTAGCTCCGAACAATGCTGAGCAAATGTTTAAGTGTCACTTTTAATCATGACTTCATAGTTAGTCATATCATTTTTCTCAGTCAAAATATATGAAGTAGAATGCCTAAATATGAAATAATAACTCTATGTAAATGGGACATCTAAATATTAAATTTAAATGTAAAGTTTAAATCTGAATGTTAAATCTAAATTTATATATTAAATCTAAATGTTGAATCTAAATGTATATGTTGAATTTTAGCATTAAAACCTCAATGTAAATAATAAATCTGAATGCAAATATTATATCTGAATGTTAAATGTAAATGTTAGATTTAAGTTTAACAATCGAAACCTAATCTAATTTAAATAAAGCTACATTTTCAACCTAAATGTAAATATTAGATCTAATTATAAATGTAAATATTCAATCTAAATGTTGAATCTGAATGTTAAACAAAAGCGTTAAATCAAAAATGTTAAAACTAAATATACATGACAAAAACTTAGCCAGTATGCAAGATTTACATTTAGATTTAGATTTTAGATTTAGATGGATATTTCTGGGAAAGTAATTATGACTAGGTTCATAAATAATGCTCTGAATGTGATAAAAAAAAGAAAAGAAGCGACTGTAAAAAATCTAACCCATTTTTTGGAGCTAAATGTTTGAAATGATTGCTGTTCACTTCAGCATCTGCTACTTGACAATCAACGCCTGATTAATGCCCGATCATCTTGGCTCTGTTACAAATAATTCTGCACCTCCTGTTTGCTGTAGGACAAGTGGAATAACTGGATGTGGTTTTATATTTTGACAGATTTACTCTAGCGGGTACCTGGCTCCGTCGACCAAATTGACTCAGCGGCCCCTGTTATTACATTTATATTTATTTCCCAGCATCATACAGCTGGCATCGGCACTTGTATTGAGCTGGGGATTACTTTTCTCTAAGTGGCCAACATGTCTGTATGAGACCTTGTGTTATTGCTAGATAATGGCTCGGAATGCAAAGGTAGACGCACAGTTCCAACAAAGCTGCCTACACTCAATAACTCCTGAGTGAACTTCTTTTCTACCTTATTGTGAAATCGGGTAGAAACGTCTCCCTGCTATAGTTGGGTGACTCACGCTTGAGAGGTATATTTTCTAATTAGAGCACTACCATGACCCAACAATACTTAATGCCCTGTAAGGAAAATGAACTAACCTTATCTGCAGCTGCTGATTTCTATGTGGGGAAAAAAAACACACCAGTGGGTTTTTTCTTCTTCTTTTCATTGCCGTATCATTGTTTCATAAAACTATCAAGCCGTGCAAGGTCATATTTTAAATCCACCCAGTGGCAAAGTTTACCTTTAACCTCGCAACAAACAGAACAATATGTGATAATTCACAACAAGCAGGGGAAAAATATGATGTTCTTTAAGAAAAATCAGGTTACGAGGTAAATTAACCAAGGATAATTTAATTCAAGGGAAACAGCCGCTTTAGGGTTAATTAACATAAAAGAAAATAGTAAGAAAAACATGGACAGAATTCATAGAAAGGATAATCAAAAAGCAGTCCAATAAGTCATTCCACCTGTACGCCTTAATTTTCCCAGTCGCTCCCTAAGCAGAGCCGATGACGCAGGAGACGCACATTCAGGTCAAATCAGACCCATCCGCCATGGTGGCCGATGAAATAATCCTATACCACCATTATCCGTCCGGGGCAACCAGAAAGTGCTCGGACCAGTCCACACACTGGCGCCGATGAAATCATTATAATAAAAAAAAGTTTGATCTCACCATGTTACGCCAACTCTATAACTGGATCGCTACTCCGGTGTCGGTGGCGTCTCGCTATTGTCCCTCAACTGGTCCTTATCCCTTGAGGTCCCATTTAACCACGGTGACATGTCTCCCCCGTATACTCCCCAAGTTAACCATCATCAGTGTCGCGACCCTACCTGGCTCTTCATATAGAGCTCGTGTCACATGACCCGCGGGTCAGCTGGGGATCAGCTGACTCCGGAATCAACACAAAGCCAATACAGAATGTCTTTAAAAAACAAAGCCCAATATATATCTAAGTTGGTGTTTTTATAAAACGGATCTCATAGATCGCAGAAATGATCTAACCCTAACCCTTTATCTGGCGAGTGCTTCAATCTGTAAGCTTAACGCTAATCAGCACGCCATGCTCGTGTTTCTCTTCTCCTTCAGGTGGCTGCTGTTCAGCGACCCGGGGTTCCAGGGCATGCTAGCCGTGCTGGAGCCAGGAGTTTACCCTTTTCCTGAGACCTGGGGTTTCCCGGCGCCATTTGTTGGATCTCTCAGACCACTTAAAATGGTACGTATTTCGTAGCCACATCATTATTCATAATAATGAATAATGGAGGATATTTCATTGATTGACAAAGTTACTTTACCTCAGCCACGCTTTCAACTTGATCCATGAGGTGGGGTTTGGGCGGCCCCCACTTTTGTAAAGGCTGAGTTATCCCAACAAGTGTCCGATTGCTTGCCATGAGACGTTTACAAATGTTCTTTGCTCCCAGAGGATAAATCCTAATCACTTTGGTGATCTTGTGACATTTGCGGGTATAAAAAAATCATTTCTGCACACTGACTAAATTACAGAACTGAATTTATTGCAACTTTTCAGTAATAGACCTTCATTTGGCCAATTATTTTGTGACAAGGTGAGGTCAGAATGGAGGAGTTCCTTTTTGCAAGTGTTTTTACTACTTATTCCTGTCCTATGCACTTTTTGAAAAATTAGATGTGTGAAGTATTCTTCCGTTTGTGATAACTTTCTGTCCGTAACATGTCGCGCAAACTTTAAAAGCAGCAAGGACAGAAAGTACTAAATATCAAATATCAAATATTCTTAAATATTGTCTGATTTTAAGGCTAGGACTAGCTCTAAAATGTCTTGCTATGATGCAGCTATCGTTCATGAGTACGTTGATTCCAGTAGCATTCCACTTCAAAATGTATTCCTATTGAGACTCTAATTAAAACAGAATAGCTTTATTGTCATTGTCCAACGAAATTTGCTTGTGCAGTGCCTAAAAAAATAATAAACATTCATTACACAGTCCTTTAACACAGTTCTGGGAACATACGCTTACACATTCATAATAGATAATAAAACAGCATATAAAAAGGATCGACTGAAATACCAGCATAATTGCACTATTGTCCCACTTATGTTGCACATAGCAGCTAAGTAATGTTTAATAAAGGTAATAAAGTATTAATGGGATCACACTGTCCATGTGGAACGATATGAGGTCAATGAGGTTGCTGGGGCGGGGGGCAGCAGGGGGGCAATGTTTGTTCAATTCTGTGATGGCTCTAGGGCAGAAGCTGTTCTTAAGCCTGGAAGTGCGAGTTCTTAGGGTTCTGTAGTGTCTTCCAGACGGCAGCACAGAGAAGAAGTGGTGACCACGATGAGTCCTATGTGATACTTCTGGTCCCTGCGAAGGCAGCGGGATCTGACGATGTCCTCCTGTGTGGGCAGAGTGACCCCAATTATTTTCTGTGCTGTTTTTATCACTGTCTTGATGTTTTTTCTTTATCTGCCTCCGTGCAGTTTGCCCACCACGCTTTAATGCAGTATTTTGGTACACGTTCAAAGCATCAATAGAAGGCTCCGAGCATCTCTGCAGGGAGGAACGCGATAGAGGCCGTAGAGACGCGGTTGAGCCTTTTTTTACCAGAGCAGAGGAATTGATTGTCCATGCGAGGTCCCCAGAGATGTGGGTTCCTAAGAAGTAAAAACTGGAGACCCTCACCACCTCCTCAATCTTGATGACCATAGGAGAGGTTGTCGCTGTGTTTCCTGAAGTCTATTATAAGTGCTTCCCTATTTTTTTTAATGCAAAGGGTCAGATTGTCGTCTTTGCACAGTCCTGTCTCCCTTAAGTCAATGTCCTCTGTGTGGCATTTGTCTGAGAAACAGTCAATGTGACAATCAGCAGTTATTTGTTCCTGCAGAGAAACTTAATGTCAGTGTGTTCTTTTTTCATTTTATTTTTGGTACGTCCTTTTTCTGGTTAAACACATACAAGAAAAAAGAGGCGTTTGTGTAACTGCTGTCTGACTCACTTCTTTCAGTGAATGTGATCGTGTTGAAAATGTCTCTGTTGCAGGGCGGTTTCAAAGTGGAGAATCCCAGTGAAGCCAAGGTAGGACTAATATTCCACAGCTTCTTTTTGTTTTGTCACACTTATTTTCCATGACTTATCATTTATTAATTTAAAATATTGAAAGAAAGTGATATTTTTAAGTTGTCATGTATAATGTATCGTAATGTAAGACAAAGAGAAGCAGTAAATCCTCGCATTCAGGAATCTGGAAAAAATATTCTTATGTCAAAAATGTCACTTTCACTGCATCAAAAGTTCTGAATCAAAATCATTGTCATTTCTTTGTCTTACCTGTCCTCTCTCTGCCTCAGGCTGTGGTCTACGAGAAGCCGGCCTTCGAAGGCTCCTCTTTGAAAATCGACAACGATGTCTTCATGTTTGGTGAAAGTGAAGGATGCCTTTCTGCAGATGCAGCCACTGTCGACACAGAGCAGCTTAAATCCGTGGCCTCTTTAAAGATCATCGGAGGACTGTGAGTTTCCCCCTCTTCTACAGTATTTACATACATTAGGATCAAGTTTGGTGGAAATCTGCCTGGACGTCAGCTACAGATCTCCTGCACTTTTTTTGCCCCCTTCCAGCTGGGTGGGCTACAGCGAGCCTGGGTTTGAGGGACAGCAGCACATCCTGGAGGAAGGAGAGTACCTGAACTGCAGCGAGTGGGGAGGCTCAGAGCAGCTCGTGTCCATGCGACCAATTCTGTCTGTGAGTCCACACTGAGCGCCTCACTCCACACCGTCATGGGTCCAGAATGAGCTTGTAATCCTACAAATTACTAGCGCAGCTGTCTTGATGGTTGGCATGACTGTCCTCTACATTGGGTTGTCTTCCCGGGAGTCTTCGGATGGCTAGAGAGGAGAGGCCCATCTGTGATTAACGTATTGGCTCAATATGGGCAAGGGAGAAGTAGTGGACGTTGAATCTTCTTCATTCCTACCTTTTCTCCGCAGTACGGTGGAGTTGCGGCTCCTTCTTGCACGAATGTATTCCATTAGCGCTTGTACAGTGCAATATGGATATGGACTCTATTCAGACGGGTTTTGTTATTTTCCTCAGTGGACCTGTATAGGGAGACATGTGTTGGACATGTGGCTGATATGGCCATGGTCATGCATTATTGTAGTGGTTGGTGTACTGGTTGTGTTGGCTTCCTCCAGAACACTGATGTTGGTGCATCTGTCCTACCAGCTACATACGGATGTTGGCACAGGGCTGTCACTTCGATACTGAAGGGTGGAGTAGAATGTTTGAGTGAGTAGAATGCTCTTCAGAGAGTCTTTGTATCTAGCGCTGATCAAACCAGCTGTCCGCTGAAGCAGAAGTTTTCGCTTGAGTCATCTACGTCTAACAACAGCAACTAAAATTTGTTTGACTTGTGAGACAGCCCTTGGCATTTGACAGAAATCCTCTGGAGGATGCCAAAATGTTTTCATCATTGAGTTTTACCATGATTCCTGCACCGGGGGATGTTGATAACAGCGCTCAGCACCTGTGCGTATCGTCGCTGTCCAGCGGAAACTTCCTATCTCCTTTTTTAGGCCATCTTAATTTTTTTCCCATAAAGGAATGCTCTCAGTCGGCCACTATGTTCGTATTCAGTATCTACCAATGAAATGTTTCAAAAGAACATGTGACCAAATCTTGTATCTCAATTGCATCAAATTATTAGGTTTTATTTACTCAAGAAGCAGTGTATAAAATGTATGTTTTGGTCCCTGATGTAAAGAAGCTTCATGCTGAGGCTTATTTGAATTCAAGGAATGTGCAAACGCACATTTTAATTATGCCCATCCATTTATTAAAATAAATTAGAATACTATGGGGTCTGACTGTCTTGCAAGAGAGTTGCAAAACAAGACATGACTACCTTCAAGTACTGATGGAATAAGTGGCCCAGAGAAAATGACCCAGTTGTGGCAGAAACATTATTATGATCTGTTCAATTGTGTCAAAACCAATCCATTTAATGTGTTCAACATAGATAATAACGGAGATGTGGTTGTTTATCCAAAAGAACTCCCAAGATCCTGTCTTGAAACTAGGTGATAATGAAGGCACCAGGCGTGGATCATTTAAATGCTGAACATATAGAACTTGCTAGTAAAAAGCTTTATCCTCTGCCCACGATTTGTTTTACTGGCTTATTAGCTCAGAGAACTACAGACCTTTGGCTTTAGCCAGTGTTTTATCCAAGGTTCTGTAAAGTATTCTACTACCCTAACTAGAATCCTAGTTAGGGACACATGCGAGTTAAATGCGGAAATTCTGTATCTGATCTGTTCCAGGTGAATAATGGATTATTTCCCCGAGGCAGAATTCTGTCACCCTTCCTTTTTAACATCTATATGGATGATCTGTCAATGCAGTTAAGGGGATGTGGAACAGGGTGTACGGTTGATAATTCTCGCATCAACCACCTGATGTACACAGATGATTTGGCCTTCAACAGTTATTGAGGACATGTTCTCAATATGGTACAGATGTTGACAGGATATTCAGTTCAGATAAAAGTACTACTGTGATATCCAGAAGCACAGATGATAGAAAATTGGTAGTTTCTGATAACTTCCTGTCTGGGATTGCCCCTAAAGTTGGGTGAGGCTAAATATCTGAGTCATATCATAACTAATGATCTATCAGATGATAGGGACATTCATAGACATATTGAATGTTTTCTGCACAAGCAAACATGTTGGCTCACATATTTAGTATATGTTTGGTTACAGTGAAGACTTCCCTTTTAGAGAGGAGCTGCAGGGCACGCCAAATCTTTGTTAAAGCTCGCGTACCCACATAGTCTGCTGTCGTACGAAATCTCATGCATAGATGTATGTGCAGGCTTATTCTGCTCACAGCATTATTTTAGCCTTAACCATCCCTGCTCTGAGTAAAGTCAGGCTCCCAACTAGAATGTGGAACCATTAGTGGTTTAGCCTAAATGCAAATGTTTGATCACACGGAAGGTTTTTCTTAAATTGGTGTGTGGTTTCTTTTTTTTTCTTTCTTTTTTTATCCATGTTTTGCTTTTGTTTGTCTTTATCGTGCTATGGACCCCTTCGTGAGATGTGTCCTTGTTTTTAATTGAATAACTGTTTTTGAGATCAGCAGTGATATGCAAACTGCATAAATTATGATTTAACTGTTCACGTTTATGCTGCTTCTGAAGCGAAAAGAAAAGCCTCTAAAGTTAGTTTTAAGGCTTTGATTTTTAGTGAAAGTGTTTAAAGTGTTAATAGGGACGTGGGTGGTTCAGACTCAGATCACTTTGCAAAAAATCCGACCGATGTCTGATTTAGGACCATATATGGTGGTGGCCCAAATGGGAACGGGAAAAGATCAGATTCCATGCAATGTACTGTTCACACTGCCATTAGCAAAAAAACAGACCTGGGCAACATTTTTCCTGCAGTGTGAACATCGCCAAATAAACCTCCGTACATACATTGGATGTTTTTGGACTGTGGGACAAAACTGGGGTAACTGGTGAGAGCCCATGCAAACATAGAGGTTTGAATTGATTTCAAATGGAATTAACCATCAAAATTAATGTTGCGAGACGCTTGTTCCGACCACAACACCACCTTAACAGAAGGTCGGCGGTTTGACCCCCGTTAGCTTGTGCAGTCTATGTGTTGAAGTGTCCTTGATCTGGACCCTGAGCCCCAATTTGCTCCGAAGGCGCCTCAATGGGGACCAACTACTCCTCATGGATGGGTAAGACACAACCGTCTATCAGACTTAAGTATTCAGATTGTTCATGTTGATTCTCACTATAGACAGTGAAGAGTGAAGCTTTTTTATATTCAATACCAGGTAAAAGCTTGAAGCTTAAACTTTGATTGTTGAATTGATGAAAACATAAAACCATATATGAGAAGCGTTTGATTTCATGAACCTGTGGTGGCAGACTAAACTTCCATCTCTATGATTCATAATGCAGATGGTGTTAATGGTGGAGCCTAATATTTCATCAGTATTGGGAGATTTTTTTTTTCTTATAGCCCAACAGCTAACACACAAACACACAAACACACACACACACACGACACACACACACACGAACACACAGAGACCGCACATCAGGTTTATTATAAGCTGACAGGAATGGCTGCACTGACAGAAGCAGGCAGGCGGCGAAGAGTCGTTAGTGGCTGGGTTAAAAGAGGCTTGATGCGTTGTTGTTTTTTTTTGTGGCTGCGAGCCGACACCGGTGATCCAATCACAGGAGGAACAGAACGCAAGTGCAGACACGAGGAAATATTATAACCACAGAGTAACGGGGAGTGTTAACGTCCCTGAGCAGATACCGTGACTGATGAGTAAATAAAAGTCAGGCGTGGAGAACACTGAGGTGCAAGGACTGAGGACGTGCCACCCACTCCCACAAACAGACAGAGGAGGAGGAGACACAAGGGAGACAGGGAAAACCAGAAGAATGGTTGCATAATGGTTTATATAATTGCCTCACAGCAGGAAGGTTGGTGGCTCACATAAACCTTGGCCCTTTCTGTGGAGTATATGTGTTTGTGTGTTTGAGTGGGTTCCTCCCACAGCAGAAACAAACCTGCAATATTGGTCACTCTTATCACTCATAGATTTGAAGGTAAGCATGAATGGATGTATGCCCCCACCCTCGGGTGATACTGAGTGGGATAAGCAGATAAAGAAAATTGGACATACTGGATAAAACAACATAACCGCCGCCATCTTGTTGTTGCTGATTTGTTTTTGAACTTGCTGTAATTCTCACCAGATTCTAATCCGATCATTTTTTTTACCTCTGCTTCAGGATTTCTTGTCCCCACACCTGAAAATGTTCAGCGACATAGATTTCGCCGAGCGGGGGCTGAACATTGACCTCACAGTGCCTGTTATCAACCTGGAGGACACCGGCTACGGCATGAAGACGCAGTCTGTCGATGTCATGAGCGGCATGTGAGTGAACGTCACTGCTCTGTGAAGGGTCATAGGAAATACGCTGTCCATTTACATAAGTTGACTTATTCACTTTCAAACGAAATCAGGAAACCAATCCTGTCAAAATTACATCACTAATTTTACGTCTTAAAGCCAAATAAACATTAGCTTACAATGAATATTCTTCTATACTTGGAAAATTCTGCGGCAATCAGTTCCCTGACTTTGTTCTAATGCAAATAAACACGGTAAAACATTGGAGCTTCTTACACAATTATCGTTTTTCCCGCTAAAGAACAATTCACTTATTGGAATTACTTCCCGTCCAGCTACTTTTTACAGTGCATACTCATGTGAGTAGCGTGAAGCTGCCGCACCCATGCAGGCGGGTCCAGACAGATTACTGCTCCACTAATGTTTAATCAGCAGCACCTCAGCAATTATGAATGTGCGGCATGTTTCCTCACACCCTCCTACGGTGAGAGTAGATAAGAACAGAGTGTAGACGAGGAGCAATTAGCAGGGAATGTCATTTATTTCAGTGTTTCGTCTCGTCGGCTGTATTTTTATACATTATTTGAAGAGTAGAGGATTCCAAGCGTTACCCGTGTTCGCTTGGTTTTTGAATTTCAGTGTCAAGTAGAAAACTCAGTAGACGGCATACCTCCACCGCCCGAGCAATTATACATGTATCTGTGTAGAGCTTACTGTACAGCAGGTAAACATGCATATTTGGATACAGCCGATCCAGATTATTATCTCGCTCATTTCATTTAGGAGAGACTGATTGGTGGGACAAATGAGAGAAATTAAGTATTAGATCGTGCCCCTTTATAATAAGACTACCTTCATAAAATCCCTGTCAACAAACAGTGATAGGTGTCAGCAAAAAGTGCAGCTTCCCTCCTCATCCTCTCCTCGTAGATGAAGGTGATTTACTGATTTTAAGCACCACCCCTTTAACGGGGGGTGGTGGGTGGAAGGGGCGGAGGTTGAAACTGAAATGATCAGCAGAAAAGTGGAGCATATTTAAAGTTTGACAGCTTATAAAAAAGGAATGTGTGAGTCGGTGAATGGATGAAAAGGGAAATGGACCGGTGAAGTCCAAAGACACCAGAAAACTTCTTGTAGTGTAGAGAACATATTCAAGGAGATGGTCGCCCTGATTAAACATTCGCTGAGCTTCAAATAAACACACATTTGGAAAAAGAAATGCAGAAATGTTCTCATGTGGCCCACGCCTCACCCGCAGAGATTTAGGGAAAGCCGTGTTTTTGTTTTGTGTAGTCAGTCAAATTAAAAAAGACGATGAAACATATGTGGCTGAAAACAAAACCTCCTTGGTGGGGGAAATAAATGGCAGTTTTCCTTTGAAGCTATCAGTCCTGAAGGATCAATTGTGTACAGGATTTAAAAAAAAAAAGAAAATCAAGATCAATGCTTTATCCCAGGGAAATTGACAAAAATCTTAAAAAATTCCACATAAACTAAAGTGTATCAAGTTTATTGCTCAAGCCCATCCTTCCAACAACTCAGATCAGATATATCCGGTAATTGTTTGTAAATCTGACAACGATCCAACAAACAAAGTGTCACACATAAACCCCTCAGAGGAGAAAAAAAAACAGATACAAATTTTAAAAAAAAGGATATAATTCCTTGTGGGAATTATTACTCAGACCATTATTAGGAAGCAGAACTATTAAGAAGTTCTTCCTGCAGAGTTTCTTGCTTGTTATTACATTATGCGGCATCATCTCCATCCCTCAGATTCTCCCCATGGCTCCTTGTGTTGTTTCACCAGCACAAATCTAAGAGGGAGTTGATTTTTTTTTTGTCGAGAACTATAGGACACACACAAAACAACCACTGCAAACAAACAGAAAAACACTATTCTGAAATATCCTCCTCCTGTTTCCTCCTCACAGCTGGGTTGTCTTTGAAGAGCCGGGATTTTGCGGTGAGCCCTACATCCTGGAGAAAGGCCTGTATGGGAGCCCCGAGGACTGGGGGGCGCTGCAGCCCCGAGTCGCCTCAGCGATGCCTGTTGTGCTGGTGAGACCAGTGACTCAGAAAACATGATGAAATCTTCATTGTTTGGCTGGGTTTGGTGTAATTACCCAGTTATTAGACAGAATGTTCTACAATAATGTTTCTTCGAGCTGGAAAATTACTCTCACATTATTCCATGACTCATTTTAGCATTTTATAATTAGCTAGAATGACACTGAGGAAGATCATGTAAATGAAGACTATTAAATTTGTCGACAACTAATTCCATAATCGATTATTGTCGATTACGTTGTTTATTGTTGCAGGGCTCGTATGAACACAATTAGAAACAAAATTATTCAACAGCTGTTTGCAAAAATCAGTTTAAATAGCTCAACAGATTTATTTTTTTTCACATTCAACAAAAAATGCTTATTTTAATGAAGACTGCTGTCTTTAATTTATGCAGTCATGAGTTGAAGTAGTATTATATTCAATAATCGGGAGACAAAAAACACTTATAATATCTGTTGAGCCATTTAAGCTGCAATCGTTTCATTCTGTAATTGCAAACAGATGACAAATAGGATATTTGGCCACTATATGTTGTTTCAGTAAGAGAAGACAAGATGTCGACATCAGGCACCCAGTTAAGTATGTGATAAACACAAAAGTGGAAGAACTGAAGAGGGGGTCCAATACTTTCTCACCGTCATGAATGTCCAATAAACACTCTGTTTATCACGTTTTATGGAGAAATGGGAACGTAGTCTGATTTCTTGCGGATGTGTTTCGGTGCTTCTAACCGACTCTCTGTTGTTTCCTTTCAGAATGATTTTAAGAACGCCGATAAATTGAAGGTAGGTGGCTCAATGAAAGAGCAAGTCAGGTGGGGCTGAGATGAAACCTTCCTCACATGTTGTGTCATATGTGCTGCTCAGAGCTCATTGTCCACCCTGTGTACCTCAGGTGAAGCTTTTCTCTGAACCGGGGTTTCAAGGTTCCGTCCTGGTTCTGCAGGATAGTGTGGCCTCGCTGCAGGACGGCTTCTCTGTCGCGTCCTGCAAAGTCCTGGCCGGCAGGTGAGTCATACAGCTCGCTGTGGGGGAAATATCAGGCTGTTCTTATTGTGAAATAAATCAGTGAAACAGATTTTAGAACTGGAATCGTTTTAGATTTCCCATAGCTGATCTTAAGCTGCTATTATCAGCGCCCCACCTGTTAATTATGTCCCATCTGGCTGCAGGCTTCACTATATTCATACTAATGACTCAGCTCCGTTATCCCCAAACACTAATAATGTATTTAATGGGATGCATATTATAACTCACATGTGTAATGCAATGACTGTATTCGTTATTAAAGCCTAGATTATGCAAATCGTTTAGAATATTTTAGATCTTTCTTCATTATAAATCTCACTTCCTGCTTCGGGTGTTTGTGTATGTGTTTGTGTTGATTTGTTTGTGTATTTCAGCTGGCTGGCGTTTGAAGGCCAGGACTTCGCTGGGAGGATGTACGTTCTGGAAGTGGGGCACTACTCCGATCTGAGAGCGATGGGTTGCGTCTCCCCGACCTCCTCCATCCTGTCCCTTCAGACTGTCGGCTTTGTAAGTCTTATTCTATTTCAAATCTTTCTATCCCCTTTAGTTAGGTCATTTAAAACTAGTTCTGTTTATCAGACCTTGAATATCAGACCTTGAACCTTGAAAAAAATATATACTGGTCTGTCGCTCAGTATATATATATATTTATATATATATATATAATATTTTAGGGCTGGGCAAGTTAACGCCTTATTATCGTTTTAACACATTAATTAATAAACATCGTCAATTATTTTATTGCACATTAATGCAGTTTTTTTTGTATTATAATTATTTTAAATTATTTTACACATACGGACAAACCATGGGTCACAGGAGGGGTGGGATGTTGATCAGTACTGGCTCGGGATGGCGTCATCACGCGTCTCAACCAATGAGAGCATTTGGGGCGGGCCTAAGACTGCTGCAGCGCTAACGTGAACCTGGACAGAGAAAGTTACCGATCTCTTACATGGAAATTTTCATTTTAAATCTCTTCGAGATGGCGGAGTTCATAGAACCAAAGTTATTTGTAACCACTGCAAAGTTGAATTTTCTTATCACCGGAGTACTCCGAGTCCGAAGTATCAAGTATCACTTAAATGCAAATACACACCGCTGATGACAGCGAATCACCCAAACAAACAGTGTAAGGGGTCTTCGGCAGACTACGTCGGATTCAGCTTGTGGGAGAAGTGTATATATAAAGAAAAGCAAGACAAGCTAACAAATGCCATCGCGAAGTGGATAGCCACAAACTGCAGGCCGATTAGTTTTGTGGAAGATGTCGGTCTGAGGAACGTTCTTAGGATCGCAACGAATGACGGCACGGTATGATGACTATGAGCGCACCGTCACAAGAAGAATACACGAGTAGTATAATAATAATAATAATACATTTTATTTATAACGCCTTTAAGATTTGGATCAAATCTCAAAGTTCTAAAATTTCAAAGTGCTAGATGAAAATGAGTGGACTACAAAAGCGAGTACAAACATGGACTTCACAGACTAAACATCCCCCATCACAGTAAATCCCAGCAGTGTACTTTTTATGTGTTCGACCACTTCACCTCACTCTAACAGCGACACTTCTACTGAACTAGACTGTTTATGCTGCTCCCTGATAAAAGAAAAATGTTTGTGCTGGTACCTGTTCAGAAAAAAAACTGATTTATGAATGTTAACTTGCTGTTAAGGTGCCTGTTTTTGTTAAATAGCCTTGGTTTTATATTTGATTTGATTTCATTAATGTTTAAGTTGAGATTTACAAGAAGTCCTTTTAAAATAAAAGTGCGCAATATGCTACTTTTGAATTCATTATTGAATTTTGCGTACAACAATGCGATTATTCGCAGAAAATCATGCATTTATACATAATCCAGCGTTTTTTGTTTAGTTCACTTTGTTTCTAATATATGGAAAAAATGTGAAGGAAAAAAAAGTGGTTATCCTTAATATAATTAATTTAATGTATCATAGTCATTATCAACAACATTTAGAACAATAAAATAATAATGATATCAATAATAATATAAAGATTTTTATTTTATCGTTTATGATTGTTCACTTATGGAGTAATTAAGCCAATAAGTAAATAAATAAAAACACCCGAAAATAGGCAAATTGTCTACTAATTGGTCAGTTTAACGCTCTTGTTCATCAGACATGAATGCAGAGAACAGAAAAGAAAAGAAAAGAAAAGACATCAAGGAATGAGAATAATGATTGTCACTGGGAAATCAGCTGAATTGAAGGTCCATTATGAGCCTTTACAGTAAAATTAATGAAATCACTGATTCCCTTTTCTTGGCGCGCGTTCTCTCTCACCTCTCTCTCCTCTCTCTCCTCTCTCTCCTCTCGGAGCCGTGTGACCGTGTAACCGTGCAAGCTGACTTGCAGGGGCACTAAGCTCTGGGTACAGGAAGGGGGGGGGCCTGAATCCTCATTATTTAACTAAATTAGTTCTTTTTTTTGGAGATTTAAAATCAGAGCCCAGATCAAATGAATGTATGTTGACTGATTTCCACAGACTGCTTCATGTCAAAGTTTCTAATTGCAGCAGATAATAACGTGTGTTCTATTCCGGGTCACAGTAGGTACCTCTAAATTCGACTAAAAGTCCGTATTGGTGATTGATTCTAATCACAAGGAGGACAGTATGGAAACATTTATATTTTGAAATGAGTCAAGTTTGACCAGAAACAACAGAAAGAATAAATATCCCAGTGGTAGGTTTCACTTATAATAATAAATGTTTTCAACAAAAGGACATCAGTTTTCACAGCTTTTTTTTTTTTTAAATGCAGTCTTGAGGCTCCTTTACACACCATCTACACACAAAAACAGATATGTCCATATCAGATATTGTATCGGTTAGCACCTACTATATACCTGCACACATATTTTACGCAAACATTGATACAACCACATGATGGCAGTGACGAGTCAAAAGGGTTTTACGACAACAAAATTAGAGACGGTATACAAAGTTGTGTTAATATAAATGAAAACATTCTTCTTCTGTATGACCGTAGAAGTTTTTTGTGTCTCGCTTGGATTTTGGCTACAGGGCCCTCCACTGGTTTCCTGTGGTATTGCTCTGTTTTGTTCTAGTAATGTCTAGCATAATGTCGGGTAATGGTGAAGCAATGTCCACCAGATGGGAGGAGTTGAAGTTTGAGTGTTTCAGAGCAGTGGTGTGATTTAATCACATTTTCATGGAATGTATGGACACAGGTCCGGATTCATGTCTGAAATCAGAACAATCTCTTTCTGTAACATATTATATGTGTTAAAGGTCGTTATTAGATTTATTTTCATATTTTTCTTTTTTTTTTAAATCCACTTTTAGCTGGCTTAAAGTTTTGCAATTTTATTCAAAGCAAGCAATTAATAATTTAGTCTAGTTTTAGTCAATTTAAAATGTTTTCTTTTTTTGTTTAGTTGCTTGTTTGGTTTGGACATTCTATTTGTCAAAGGTGACATATAACGTTATAATAATAATAATAAAAATAATAAACTTTATAGAGCACATTCTTAAACAAATACATATAATACTTAATGTAATAAATAAATAGTCTCCTCTTAAACCAGGGGATAGACCTCAGTGAAATTAAACACATCTTTTCTTGGCCAATTAAAGGTGTGCATTTCAGATTTGAAATGCACACCTCAATTTTTAGGTGATTTTCAAATCATTAGGCTCACATTCATCTATGATAGAGGCTTATCCACTTCGCCACAAATTTAAGTTTGAGTTTGTGAACACTTGTTTTACTTAGAAGATAAAGTTTTGTTACTTAAAGGTTTTAGGGTTTTCCATTCATCAATTTCATTTCAAGATATTCATTGCAGCTTATCTACCGATAAGATAAGATAAGATAAACCTTTATTAGTCCAACAACGGGGAAATTGCAGCATCAACAGAATAAAAGAATAAAATGCAAATATAAATATGAATATTACTCTATACTAGGGTATTACACCATAATATAAATATTACACTATACAGGAAATATAATAGAAATATTACAATATGCTAAAATATTATACTATACTAAAAGAATATACTATAGTACAGTATTACAATATACTGGACATATTTCACTACAATAGAAATATAATAAAAATATTATACTATACAATAACACAGTAATACAATAAAATTGGTTAATAATCATGTAATTAATGCTGAAAATATTTCAGCAAATGTTTATGTTAACCTGTCGCTCTTGGCCCTCTTCAGTCTTTAACGTTTTTTCTCTCACTTTCTCTTCTCTGGGCAGGAGTTCTCTATGCCATCCATCACACTGTTCACTAGATGTGGCCTGCGTGGCAAGAGGGTGATTCTGAGCGATGCCACAGTGAACCTTCAGCACGCTGGAAGCTGCAGCAGAGTCCAGTCTCTGCTGGTGGAAGGAGGCATGTGAGTGTTCTTCAACTCCCCCCTTGATATGTCTCGCTCTGTATGGATGTCAAGCAACTACCGAAGCATTAAGTTCTCCTGTTGGTGTGGGATGGACATATTCATGGAGCCTCTCTCCTGGCTGAGTGACTTTTCTCTGCACAAAACATAATAATAACCTTTTTTTTTCACATCCTTCACTGGCTACTCTGAGTTCCCAGCTGCTCCGCTCCAAAGTACTTGTTGTGTCTGAATCTCTTCTGAATACAAATGTATCAGTCGCCATGTAGAGGTGTCAAATATTTCCTTATCCAGTCTGGCATCCAGATCGAAGTACTCCTGTGCCAAACCAAAGCTCATCCTTCACAGAAATCCACAGCGTCAACTGTGGAAGCAGATAAATCACAGCAAACAAAACAAAGTGTTTTTAATCTGAGGTATTATGACAATTTGCTCATATTTCATTTAATCATTTAATCAAACAAAAGGAATAGAAAATAGTCAAATAACAGATAAAATTCAAAACAGATCAGCATAATTCATTTCTATGTCTCCATCTCTATCAGTCACAGAACCATTTCCAAGGAACATTTTTTTACTGACAGGCTTCAATAAAAGCCAAAAAAGCAATATTATTAAAGTTATATCTAAAATTATTCTGTTTTAATTAACATTATCAACAAAAAGGAACTTTAAATAACCCTTGGTTTATGATTTATTTAGCCATTTATATCTTCTGCCACAATAAAACAGCAAAAGCTGGCAGAAGCTCCAGCTGCCCCTTACTGTCCTGCAGTAAGGGGCAGCTGCACCTCAGAAAACAGTAAGGTGTATGAATAGCTTCCATGTGCATTTCACATACACTGACAAATGTTGAACAGCTGGATGATGTGAACGCACCTCGCCAGTTTATTAAAACATGCGTTCTATTTACAAATACATTTATTATTTAGCGTATTACATTTTTTTCTCAACCACCTCGCCTCCCGGGCTCTGTAGTATCTCCTCTTAGGATTAGCCTAAAGTTTATGAGCGTGACCGAAGAAACGCTGATATCTGACAACAGAGGAGCGAAGGAGCCGAGAGCGCTCTTAATTGACGCACTGGCTATCGCTGTGCATGTTGGGATTTGTAGTAAATGTGGTGTTGGTGCTGTATACCAGTCATTATAGAATTAAGATATGGGCCGGACAAAATTGTTCTGTGGGCCGGATGTTGCCCACGGGCCTTGTGTTTGACATTTGTGCTCTATACTGCTCACCTGTCAGCGGTTATAATGTTATGGCATATGCTAAACAATATCCACTTTTCTAAGGTCCACCACAGGAAGGGAGGAGAATTCATCTACTGATGCATTTGTGTGTTATATCAAAGGGATATATAATCCCCAGGGGACTCTGGTTACAGCTCTATTCATCCAGGACTTTTCATGTGGGAGAAATGGTTTCCATGACCTTTCATGTTTTCAAATTGAAATAAACGCAGAGTGTAAGCTCAACAGATCTTATCTGACAGTGTTTGATGGACAGATGCAGCGATGACGGAAACCTGCTGCTGATGTGCGAGATTTAGACTGAAGGTGTGAGCACATGTGGTGAAATATAGGTCTCATAGTGAGCCAGCTCTGGAGCGGCACATTCCTCCTGCTGCAGAGACGGGAAACCAGACGAGGGAAGAAGCCAGTGATACTCAAGTCAACGCATGGTTTAGTGTCACGGCAGAAATGGACTTTTGATGCAGGGCTGCACGGAGGAGGACTCAACTGTACAGCTGCAAAAGAAAATTAAGTCCATATCGGCCTTTAAGTTATATAAACTGGATTTATTGTATAAGAACAGTTGAAATTAAGTTTGATTTAATAAACATTTACAACGGGGTTTAGACCTGCACGAAAAATCAATCGCAAAACTGAAAGGACAAGTGAATAATCATAAGAAGGAAAAAAAAGAGCAATGACTTTGTAGAGGATAAATATTAAAGCTGCAAAATTGGAGGTCAAGTCTAACAAGGTCCACTAGAGAATGTCCTTTTTTTTTATTCCTCCCACTGTGACATTTACAAGAAAGGTGAGAAATGTCTCCAGAGTAGCTGAAAATGAGTACAGACGGTACTCAAACACCTGAGTGTGTCCAATCCAAAGACGAGATTCATTTTAAATGGTTTGAGCTCTATGTAACTAGATGTCTATCTGCCCAATGTCAAAGTAGAATATTACAGGATTCAAACCTCTACTACTCTAAAAGGAGGATTAATGAAGTAATTTTTAATAAAGGAAAGACAAATATAGCGTTCCGTCATTATAGCATGTTCTTTCTGTCTAATTTTCAACCTGTATTTTCCATTCTAAAAAGTAAAGTATATCATTAAGTAGACCTAGAGCGTCAGCCGCGACAGCAATGGTTTAATGTGACTCTTTAATAATCTCAGTCCATATTGACTCAACCCAACTATTTCTGTGAAGTCAGAATAGTTCTAAGATAAGATATCCCATAGAGACTCAATAATGCAGATAAATACTTCTTTTTTTTTAGCTCAGTAATAAAATAAGATAGATATCCTTGGTGATATAATTTAGCTACAATTTAACTTGGTGCTAAATGTCCGAAAAAACTTGTTTTTTCTTATAAAAAATAAAACAAACTTCCCTGTTAGTATGAACTATTACAGTAAATATGCCATACACAAGATAACTGTCCTCGAGTCGATTCAGATGCACCAAAGTTGAACTAAATCAGACCACCAGATGAAAAATGATGGCCTTAAAACTGTTACTTTGGAGATACAGCTCCCCCTAGTGGTAGGAATATACAATCGACCTTTCCCAAAATCAATCCAGTTCTTCCTCGCTCCTCGCACTAAGGTCTATAGAGGTATAAAATCTGAAACACATCCATGAGATAATTTTGATTTATCGTTTTAACACCACCATAATGAAGCTGCTCTCATGTTCGACGGCTTAAGCAGGACCAGAGTTTGGATCCATTTGCAGGCCGGAGGCAGATGCAACGCAGGCGTAGTTTAATCCAAATTACAAAGATGAAGACCACGAAGCAGCAAAATACTTTATACAAATTCGAAACAGATGACGAGGGCAAAGGCTCACTTAAAAAGACAAGAGTACAAAACAATCTGAATGAACCAGAGCTTTAAAGGGTAAAACAGTGGATTGGATGCATGACTCAGGAATTAACGGACCGGCTCAGAGGACAAGATATTCACAGACACGAATACACAGATTAGGGAGACAAAGTGGCACAGTTGGCAGGAGTACACTTGATCCATAATCAGACAAGAGGATAATTAGAAGAAAAAGACAGAAACATAAACAAATATGCGACAGGAAATGGGCGAGTTCATCAGGATTCAGAAGCTACAGGGAAACAGAAACCGAAGAAGTAGAAATGAACTAGAAAAAGATCCCGAAGTAACGTCTAGACGCAAGATTAATGGCACAGGGAATGGACTTTCAAAATAAAACAGGACATATTAAAACACAGAGCACAAACCTTTAAACTAGAATTGGAGAATCAATGTAAAACAATCCAAGAGATTATTCAACACAGTTATGACAGGAAGTCTGGACCAATCACAGCAGCCCGTTTTATGTCGGCACTTGCGTCCCCATGCAGAAGTTGTTCAACAGCGTAAGAGACCCGGTCAAAAGTCCAGTAGCTTTAATAAATAAATACCTAAAGAACTGTACTCTTTATTGTTTTAAAACTTTGTAGAGAAAATTTGGTATCGGCCGGTGAGACTCTATAACAATTGGTGATCGGCCAAGAAAATTAATATCGGAGTTCCTCTAATAAGCACATACCTGATATCTTCACACACTAAACCAGTAGTACTGGTGTCTCAGCAGGTCCACAGTGGACAGAATGTTCTGATGTTTCAAAGTGATTGGTTGTTTTGGGACAACACGCATCGATCAAACCCGTTCTCCAGATTCAGTTTCCAGGTGTGCAGAATGGATCCCTGGTTGGAATCACATGAAGTCCTTTATTTCAGAGCTGCGGATGTATTTCCTGTTGAGAATAGAAGAAAACAGAAAGAAATAAAGGCGAGATGGGCTTGAAGCTGTTAATCTCTGCCTGAGCTCTGCTTATCAGCATGAAATAAATTGTTGTCTGTGGAGACAAACAGAGGCAGATAAACTGACAGGGCAGGTCGCTGCTTTCTGTCTTGTAGCTCAGTGTCTCTCTCTCTCTTTCCCAAATCAATTTTATTCCGTAGAGATCATCCAGACAAGATGATAAATCCATGAGGTGAATTAAAAAGTAATTATTTTACAATGGATGGACTGATTGGTCTACAGTGTCATTTCCATTCCCACCTAGCACAAGAATAGCTTTGCACAACTTTTTGCACTATATATATCCATCTGCCTCATTGCTCCTCGCTAACCTCAACATGCAACTTGCAAACTTCTTGGATGAAGATACATCTGGCTGTAGATGCTCCGATTGAAGTAAATGTCTTATATTATGGATGTTTCATTTTTAGTTCGCGATCTCTGTAACCCTTTAATGTCTTACTCAACTGTTTGGTCAAGCACATTTTGAGTCTCTTTTTTCTTTACTGAAAATGTGATTATTATAAAGGGTAAGGGACTGAGGATAGAGCCCTGGGGGACACCAGATGTCAAAGGGGCCACAGAAGAGAAAGCATTAACCATGGCTATTGAGAAAGTCCAATTCGATACGTAGGATTTATTTGGCATATTAAAACATGAGGACTTACGAAACAACATTCTGTAACTTGATACAATCAAAAAAGTCTAATAAAGGTCAAATGTATTTATAAAAACATGCTTTCCCACAACGGTTGAGCTAAGCTAATTAAAACTGACTATTTTCCACAAAATACTAAATTTCATCATGAAAGGACAATTTAAGTCAGACTTGTTTCCTACTGTGTGAAAACAAGCGTTACCAAACAACTTGTTAGTTTATGTTACATTTAGAGTGTCTAAGATATTAAATTGATGAATGCCCCCCAAAAATAAGATGTTAATAATTTTCCCATAGTTTTCTTTCTTGGTGAGGCCTTTAAAGGTTTGGGAATTAGGGCTCCGTACAAATCTTATTTTTGCATTGAGTTAGTATTTCTTCCTTTTTAACTGTCTCATGGATTATTCAGAGGGAAACCTGAGAGGAAGTGGCGGGGCCTACATTGTAACTCTTTTAAGTGTGACTGTTTTTCTGTCTCCTCTCCGTCACCAGCTGGGTGTTATATGAGGGAATCAACTACCGGGGACCTCAGATCCTCCTGAAACCTGGAGAAGTGCCGGACTGGCGTGAGTTGAGCGGCTGGCCGAAAATTGGATCGCTCCGTCCTCTTTTACAGGTACACCCTGAAGTTTTCAGGTTTACACACGATGGAAGAAAAAGAAAAAAAATAGCTGTGTGCAGGCTTAACCGAAAAAAATGGAGCTTTCAAAGCCTGCAAACTTCCACCAAGGCTGAGCATTCCCTACAGACATTCACTTCTCCTCTCAAATTACATCTTTATTTACTAAAAAGGCTTCTTGTCAGCTCGGTTCTAAAGAAAATAACACCGACGTGTGTCGATGCTGCCGCATTCAGCAGGAGTATTGATTTTGGCCATGGTCATGTGTGTTCTCTGAGCAGAAGCAGGTGCACTTCCGTTTGAGGAGCAGACAGACGGGGCTCATGATGGCGGTGACGGGGGATTTGGACGAGCTCAAACTGATGCGGATACAAGAGACGGAGGAGACGGGCGGATTCGAGCAGATCTGGTTCTACCAGAATGGACAGCTCCACTGCAAGGTGGTACCGCCGTCACTGCTCTCATGGAAAGAATTGGGGCCAAATGAAAAGGGAGATAAAGTTAACCTTGTCAAATTAAGTCAAATCAGAAAAGAGAGCTCTGCCCTGTAAAGCAGGATTTGTGTTTTTTATTTCAGGGTCAGCCAGCTTTCAACAACCGTACTAGAAGGAAGCCAAATGTAACATTTCTCAATAAGAAATAGAGACTCAAAATGTGCTGAAACAAACTGTTGAGCAGGACATTAACATTAAAATAGTAAGATTTTTGCACAAAAACATCATGTTTAGAAAATATGCGTTGATACATATTCAATTATCCAGATGTACATCTACTTTACTGAGTACATTTACCGAGTACATCTCATTGTAATATGTTAAGAACAGTTTCCTAATTAAACGGAAATACTTTTAGAATACAGTTTTATAGATGTTCTTTTCCAAAGATTTCCTCCACCACTGAACTATAATGATTACAAAACAAACCGTTGTTTTAAACGTTAAACACGGACAGAGCCAACCCTCCTAGAAAAACCTCCTGTGTGTTTCCAGCTGCTGGAGGACTGCTGCCTGGGTCCCAGCAGCAGCGTGATCATCGCAGGAGGCAGAGTGGGTCTCAACCCAGAGCCCGAAAACCAGGTCCACAGCTGGAGCGTCACCCCTGAGGGATTGATCTGCTACACCCCCGACCCCAATCTGGTACTGGAAGTCAAAGGTGAGCGTCTAGGATGAAGAACAACATGCGAGTCTTATAAACAATCTTAAATCTTAGGCATGTAGTCACAACAGTTCTTTGGATAAGACTCATAGCAGCTGCAGCTGGGATGAGTTAGTGAAGGAATTTCAGGGTTATATAATTCTCCACTGTCAGTTTAAGATCCAGAAACACTTCATATACAAGTTTTATTGTGAAATCTTAGGAGCCAAATCTAAAAGCCTACTGTTTAAGTACATGAAAGCAGCATTTTTTATTTATTTCAAAACCAAGATGCTCTCATTTCCCCAGAGAAATCATACCGCTTTAACTTTGACTCAAATCCATCCTCTTATAGCTACAGGAAAGCTGGAATCATCACCCTCAGCCAAACTCTGTGTATATAAGTAACATATGTTTGTATTCAGGTTTCCTGTATCTCTTTCAATTACTGACACCTTGTGGAATAAATTATGTGGAGTGCAGCAGCAATCATTCCCTGACTAAAGAGGCAGAATATTCTGGATATCATTACTGTACACGATTGTATTCGAAATGTACGGTGACCATTTATCTTTCGTAAAACACCCAGAAAATAACTCTTTTGGATGATATAAATAAACATGAAATAGAAAAGAATAGAGAATAGAATGCCAAACAATAGAGGTCTTATCTCTGCCAAGGCTGAGCAGTCTGACAATAACCAGATCTGGGTCTGTACCAGTAATCAGAAAATGAATCATACTTATGTGGATATATTTCGAAAGACTGGCGGGCGATCACTCAAAAGCCCACATTAGTGATGGTTGCAGGTTTCTAGCCTTATTTGATCAGTAACTTACATCACTACTTAGGTATGATCTTCTGGGAAACAAGAGACATGGATGAAAACTCAGTCAATATCTACGAAAGAATGAAAAACAAAAATTATCCTGGTTTAGCCTGTCAATCTGCAGCAATCTGCAAAGTGTTCTTTCCAATCCACGTGCAGCCCCTCCACATTTTTGCATTATTAGGTAAAAGTTTGAAAGTGAAAACAAGGAGAGAAAGTGAAACAAAAAAGCTGTTTTTATCTGGATGTGCATGAAAATACAGGGTTCAGGAGTTCATGTTTTTTTTGTTTTGAAAAGCTTTACTTTCTGCAACCCAAAAAATTAATAAATGAACATTAATCTATTCATAACATTCACTATTATTTATTTAACTGGTAGAAATAAATCAGAATATGGCTCAACAAAGGACTTTCCTCTACCAAGGCTAAACAATCTTACAATAACCTGATTAAACAGTGCACCAAAAATGATCAAATAAATCATATTCATCTGGAATATTAAAGAAAAAATACCCATTTTATCAGCTTCATACTGGTTGGCGGCCGGATTATTTATTTAATCACACCTACAAGTATGTGTTCTGAACCAGCAGCTCCAGATTATTATCTTAAATCTTGTAGATAAATAACAAATATTTAGCTTTTTAAATCAGGATGTGTGTAGGTTTGAAGAAGTTATATTTAAGGCATTTTAAGACCACGTCGGCCAAGAAGTCTACAAAAAATAGTGTTTGAGTGTCCTCAAAAAAATCCTCCAAACTCTTTTTGAAACACGATTGAGGCATTTAAATGACCTTCGTGGAAGTAGAGATGATCAAATTCTAAACGGGAAGCCTTTTAAACATAAATGATGGATTATTTTCTCATAAACGACTGAGGGGGAGACTCTTGCGTCGATTGTTAGGGAGCCAAGAGGCTGGATTAGTCTCTGGATCATACCATGAGTCATTGGTGACACTTGATTCTGGGGAGAGATGTTAAGACAGCATCGTATGTGGCTGACAGGAGGTGGTGCGACAGCTCAGAGGGTCTCTCTTCCCACTCAATTGCCCACCAATGACACTTCGAATGATCCGTCAACAACTCGCATCATGATCCAGAAGCTAATCAGCCCACCGGTCTCCCCAAGGACACAATGAGAACTGGATGAGAGCTGGAACAACTTCAAATCTAAGGAATAGTGCAAGTTGTTCTCATTCATTAAAGGTTACCAACCCAGGTGCATGAGGATCGACTTATACAAATTGTTCAAAAATTAGCACAAACATTCTGAAAAGAAAGAAGATAGAAGGTTAACAGAACTTGATCTGTCCCAGAATAAATGGGTTCTTGCTTCCACCAAGCTGTTTTTGTGTACTCCTGCAAACAAACAGACAGGGGAAAACAAAACCTCCTCTGCTGAGGTCAACATAACTAATGACACTATGTCTCTCTTTTCCAGGGGGTCATCACTACGACAAAAACCAGGTGATTCTGAACACACTTGATCCAAACAAGCTGCAACAGCAGTGGAATTTGGAGATTATATGAGAACATAGGAGCTGCTGTGATGGACTGGATCCCTCATTCTGTCAGAGGAACCGCTCCACTGGAGCGCCGTTACGCAGCTTGAGGACAAGGTACGACACCGGAGACCTTTGCTGCAGGAGAACGACACAAGCTAGCGACAAGGAGAATCCAAAAGAATGTATTACAAAGAGCGGAGTCTGAACTTTACACATCTATTAACATATCTCCATGTTTAACTCTTGATTAAATCAGTTGGTCTCATGTCAATTATTTTAAACAGTGTTAAAACATACTGGATCTTTTGATGTAATATAATACCTTTACATTCCAGCTGCATGCAACAAAAAAAGATTCTTTTGAAAAGTGTTTTTGTTTTGTTTTTAGTTTAATCAAAACCAAACCGCACAAAACACTTTTGTCTCTTGAAAATAAATGTATTTTTTTCAATAAAGTTTCTTAAATAAATGTGACGGTAGTTTGAGCTGCAATTGGTTTACAGTGAGATACAACCCAGCAGTGTGGAAGAGTCCGAGCATCCTCCACATGGAGGTGAAAATGCAAAAGAAATGCAAGTAGTATTTTACGGCATTCTATGCATGAGGCAGACAGTAACAAGATGTAGGAACCAGGAAGCTGCCTGATCATCACTATGAGCTGGATCCTGACCTCAGTGGTATTCATAAGGCTGCAGTTGGAGGATTTGTAGCTGACATCAACTTTGTGAAAACTTCAAGACAGCACCCATCAGCAGCACCTCTAATCTTGATGAGGTGAAGAATCCCTTCACTCCTGACCCTCTCTAGTTATGCTTGGCTGTTTGTTTCACATCTTGCTGCGACTCTGAAGTCTCCGTGCGACCGCCTTGTACCGACTCTTCCGCCTGCCTCTCATACTCCTCAGCCACCGTGACTACCGTCTTCCCTCTGGTGTGGCCCTCCTCCAGCTTCTGGAAAGCCTGGGGCACCTGGGAGAATGGAAACTGGGCCTCCACTACTGGCAGGATCTGCAAAAGAATTAGAGAAGAAATATGAGTCTAAAATCAGGAAATAACTCCGGTGTAAACATATAGCTTATCAGACACGTGTGAGGCAGTGTGACAATGAAGTCTTTCCCAATCATACAACAGTTCACAAAACCCACGGTCAGGATAGGATCCTCTTTTCAGATCAGGATTCTCAGTTGGGTATGATTATTTGATCATACCCAACATACACACATGTGAATCTACAAAACATTATACACACTTATAGACAAACACGTCTTACTTCACAACTTTCCTTATCTAGTTATTTTCTCAGAAAAGAAAAAAATGGGGGAAATTTCAATTAAAAATATTCTGGCATCATTCCGTCTATCTACGCCAAACTTTACACAAAAACGTTTGGCGTAGATAGACTTGTCTGCATCTGCACCAGAATACAGTATGTTACTTCCAAGTTAAATCTTAAGAATTACGAAACATTTAATGAAGCAACAAACTCGTGACTATGGTCGGAATAAAAAAATAAAAACAAGATACTCAATGCTGAATTGCAATATGAAACATGATACCTGCCTCCTTTGAAGAACAATATTGTAGCCAATTGTTAGACCTGAACACAATCAAACTAGAGCAGACTGAACCCAAAGATCCACGGGTTCAATATTACGTTTATTCACTATCATAACCCTTCACAACCAATGTCACCTGTTGTTTCTATGGAACAGTTCGATGGGGCCAGTGAGTTATGAGCATCAGTAAACGAGCTGAAATATGCTGTAAAAAAAACAAACATCCGATCTCCTCCCTACCACCTCTACAGTGACTCTCCCACCACCCAACTGGGACTGTAGTCTCTGTACAAACAAAGACGAAAGAATCAGACCTTTATGTAGCGAGACAAGCAAAAAGAAATAAACTCTGTCCACATCATTTAGAATAGCTCCTGTCAGTACCTGCCCCAGCGTTTGTTCCACTGTTTGCAGTCACATTCTGTTCTTTCTGTGGCGCTGAGCTCCGCCCGTCTGTGATGAGGCCAACAGATGATGCCTGGGCTGGGCTAGCTGGTTGAAAATTTTAGTCTAAAGCTTTTCATGAAGTTCTGGCACCATCTTCACAACACCCAAGTTGCTTCACAAGGAGGACTTCTTACCGTGGCTCAAGAACTTTTAGCTCATTTCCAAACCCTTGAATTTTGACAGCAGATCATTGCCTCACGTCTGCATCGAAATACATCCCTATAAATTGGAAAAATCTTTATTGACTCTGATTCTGCTGAGACGCAGCAGTGAGAAGCTGTTTTTGTCCCGACACCCCGGGTAGGTGTTGCTTCAAATGTGTGGCCCTGGCCCAATTCAGTCCACCACACCTATTCCATCATTATCATATTTGATAACTAAGCCAAAGTGGTCGTACACTTGCGACATAAATGATGCAGGAGGCTTTGCATTCTTTCTCTCCTCCCGTGTCCATGACTCTCTCAACTACTATTTGAACACGACCCTTTCACGTCGACACAACCGCTTTCTATCTTTTCACCGCAACTAAACAGCGATTTTAAAAAAAAGGTAAACGTGGAAAAAATTGTACTGGACACTATATTCTTTTACTTTTAGGTGGTAGATCTGCATCCTGTACCCATGAGGGATGGAACAGGTCGGTTATAGCCTTAATGTAAATGTTCCTTATGAGGTAAAATCCAAGGTTTCATTCTGTTTTCAAGGATATGCTGTTTTGGGCCAAATAATATATATATATATATGATAGTTACATATATATGATATTTCATCAGTTTAGACAAACCAATATCCACTAGCTGCTTTGACTGCTACAGAAAGTGAGCGAGGGATCAGAATGTGATGAGGCTGGACAATCGTGTGCGAGTCCCACAACACAAGCTGTCCAATCTCGTTATACTGGTCAGCACCTCTCGTCGGTAACAATGAATGGGGAGGGTAGTGGTGTCACGCTGAAAACCAGCCACACTTCTGGTGCAAAGGGAGCATGGATGTGTGTGTGTGTGTGTGTGTGTGTGTGTGTGCGCGTGTGTGTGTGCGTGTCTTTAGCTTCCCGCCACTGCCGCTCGCTGTAAGCCACAGGACAAAAGGACGGAGGTCCTGATCACTTTTGGAACGACTGCTCAGCACTGTTTGGAAATCCGTTTGCAATCTCCTGGCGCCCAGCCTTGCGCGCTGCCGACCAGCACAACGGGACGCTCCCGCCTTCACAAAGCAACAGGGGAGCGTTGAATACAGGCATGTGGGGATTTCCTGGTATGTTCGTTCCCAGTGCTAGAGGGATCATACAGCAGGTATTATCTGCATCAGGCAGTGACTGATGTGCAAATGAGATGATTTCCATCCCTCCGTCGTGTCGGCGTGAGCGCTCCTGCATGTATGATAGTGGTAATAAAGCAGCATGGTACCTTCCCAGCATCCACCAGCTTGCAGACCTCGTCCAGGGAGGGCCCATCAGGAGCGTAAAAGCCCCACCGGTAGAAGAGTCCATTAGATATCATGATCTGAGAGGTGAACAGAGAGGGGGAAACCATTAGAGGTATCACTGGGTCTAAATGTAAAAACAATTGAGACTGCGTGAATAAAAGGAGATTAAGAAGACCACCATAAGAGTTTCACCGATCAGCCAAAAAATTACAACCAACTGCATAATATTGTAAAGGTCCCAAAAACTGTGTGTCTTCTGACAGCATTCTGTCAAACCAACATTAACTGTAGCTTTTCTGCAGAATTGGAAAACACAGGATAACCTTCACTGCACACATGCATCAATACCTCACACGCCCAGCACCCATGACCTTGTCCCTTCACAAGTTGTCCTACCTTAGACAACTTTTGGTAGGTAATAACCACACCAGACCGGAAACACCCTAAAAGAACAGCAAAACTGGAGATGCTCTGACCCACCGGCCAAGTCATAACAATTTTGCTCTTACCAAAAATCACCAAGATCCGCTTATGCCATTAATCCTGTTACCAATACAGCAAAATGCTCAACTGCTTAAGAATAAACTTTCTATCTATCCATCTATAATACATACCACCTACTGACAGGGTCAGGCGTACCAAAGACTCACTGACACACACGTTGAGTGATAGCTAGCCCATGTTCACACAAATTGCTGAAAAACATTTTGAGAGAAAGTCGGCAGTTCATTCCCTGGATTGCCCCTGAAGTCTACATGTCGTTGTGTGCCTGAGCAACGCCCTGGATTCCAATTTGCTCCCGCAGGTGTTTTCACAGGTGCTGTGCACTGCTCTGCAGGGTACTGCTGTACTGTGTATAACAAAGAGATAGTAAATTCTAATAAAGAGTTGAAAGTACACATTAAGCAAGTGGTTTTAATATTATGGCATATTGGTGTATGTCATTGTTCATATACTCTTACCCTAAGTGTTATAACGCCACACAATTGTACATTACTATGCATTTTACTACTTTTTTGCACATCTGGTTGGATAAAAAACTGAATTTTGTTACTTTAGTATTTTTAGTCTGTAGAATGACAATGAAGTTGCATCAAATCATAAAACACAAAAAATCAGAAAATAACTACCTGGACACACATGTATTCAGAGAACTTTTGCCAAAAGGGGGAACAAACTCCCGACCAAGGAAATTTTTCTGTTCTGCCGACTGAAACTTATTTGCCAGACAGAAGTTTCAGTTGAAATGAGAAACAACTTTCAGCAAACAGGAAACAATGATCACTAAAATAAGAAGAGGGATAAAAAAAAGCCTTCAATGAAAACTAGATAACCGTTAAGTATTTACAGAGTATTCTGCAGGTGCAGAATATGACAAAACACTGGCGTCCAATCATCCAAAACAATATAACCACCTGTCTAATATTTTGTAGGTCTTTCCTTTGCTGCTTAAACAGATCAAGAGAAAACCTGCAGTTCAAAGCAGATCCTTATGGTTGACCATTTTTCCTGCTTACAACTCATAGAACTCAGGACAAAATGTTCCCTTGCTGCCAATTATATCCCACCCACTGACAGATCTAAGGGAGAAGAGACAATTGATCTTTCTG
Source organism: Lophius piscatorius (assembly GCA_009660295.1). Classification (NCBI taxonomy): domain Eukaryota; kingdom Metazoa; phylum Chordata; class Actinopteri; order Lophiiformes; family Lophiidae; genus Lophius; species Lophius piscatorius. Next base: position 13,668 of record VRLP01003748.1, on the reverse strand, counting down.
TGACTGCACGTGCCAGTGGTTATATTTTTATGACTGATCAGTGCACTTAAATGGCATTGCCATTTAAAGCACATTCCTGTGATGATTAGAATCGGAAAAAAAAACAAACAAGAGAAGTGAGGTACACTCATATTTATCTGAATCTCAGTCCACTTTAGCACCCATCTGTGATTGCAATGACGGCCACAGGCGCCGCAGCGGTGTAATTATAGACAACAGCCTCAAACGTTGTCACACGGGGAGCAGAGAACCCTATACAAGGGATAAAGTCCTGTCGCAGTAGTTCGCTCATATGTTGGAGAGATGTGTGGAACATTTAAAATCTGTGTTGCTGAACACAGACGTAAAATTATGAACTACCCGGTGGCTGTATAAGTAACCTCAATAATATATTTCCCGCATGAGTGGATCATCATCTAAGAGCCTCTCACCTCCTGGACTGATTGTAGCATATATTATTATTAGTATTCTCTCTTATGGAGATTTAACATTAACTAATTAATGTCAGCATTAAAAAATATATATCTTTGCATATTTTATTTCTCTGGGTCGTTTATTCTTAAACACTTTAAAGTTACCATAAAAGGAAAATTAATTTGGTTAAATGTTTTAAACTGTAAAAAATAAACTGAGTCACAACATTTGCTCAACCGTTTTTGTCTTGTGTCTTAGAAAACTATTTTACTCTTTTCAGAATTCTTTTTGGTCGTATTATAAACAGGCTCGGTTACATTTTTCAATAAGAAATAGTGACTCAAGATGTGTTCAACCAAACACATGAGCGGGACTTTAAATGGTTAAAATTTGAAGATAAATGTTTCCATGTCGTTCATTTAGAGCTGCTGTTGAACTTTTTCTGTAATCCATTTACAAATCTATTAAGCAAAGTGTTTTTGGTGTTACACCTCAATTTATTACACATTTATGTGGATTATAGGGAGCTAATATTTATATTTAGATCCAGTAGAAATGCACTTAAAATTGACAGATGCTTCACGTGCTAATTTCTACATGTGTAGAAATTTTACTTGAGAGTAATTTGAGGACTTACTCAGAGTTAAGTCTCTGATGTCAATCAATTTATACAACTTATGCAGACCTTTAGAGTGAGGGCCAGGACCCCATTTCAGAGAACTACGGGCATGCCTCCACCAAAGGATACATTAGATAAAAAGGGTCAATCCCTGATAATTAAATTAAATCCATACTCAAAATACCGTTTATTACCCTAATATTACTTGATTAACTTATCCTACTAATGAAAAAAGTACAGAAGGTGAAGGAAAATCCAGTTTAATTTAGATCCACTCCAAAATGCGATTGTTTGTTCTTTGCCACGTTCCCTGCACCTTCTTCCAATTTTAAGGATAATCGGACAAGAAGTTAATATTTAATTCACCAGAAAAAAAGGGACAATCAAAAAAGTAGTCAAATTGGGCACTTTATCTTCATCCACCTGAAAATTCAATCTGATTGTCAGTTTGACATTTAATAATATTAAGCAAGTTCAATATATGGCAAGACTCCAGCTTGCCAGGAGTCACTAAATTACCTGAGTTATCACCATAGTTATGTTAACTTTTTTGTTTATTTGAGGATTTTGTAAAATCTTTCATTTATTTCATTTATAAATAATATATATATTAGAATATATATATTGTATCATTTTTCTTTACCTAACGAGAACCCCACACAAAGTTTAAAGAATTTCAACGATCTCTCCATGAGAGATCATTTTAACTCCCCACAGAATGTGCACAATTTCCCAGGTGGATTTGAATCCAGAAACTACAAGACCAAAAACCTGTAAGTAGTAATCCTGCAAAAAGACAAACAAATCAACAAGCCAACAGAAGCCAAGTAGGCAAAAGTGCTTTTGGTACCACAGTGAGCAACACTTCTTTTAAATTCCTGACATAAGAAAAGCTACTACCCTCAAAAGCTACAGAAACCAGGGATTAAAAAAGGGAAATAACAACCAAGACATAAAACTCCAATAAAAGCTGAAGACACTCTTATATAAAACCATATTTAAATGTGAAAAGTATCATTATGGATTTTTCCTGTAGCTACAAGCAGTTTACTGAGTTTTACAACCTGTGAGAATTCCACCAATCATACAAGAGCATGGAGTTGTTTTCTCAGTGTTCTCAGCACCTTTTTAAAAACAACTAAACAAAAAGAGGTTTAAAATGACAGATGCACTCTGACGGTTTATGGTAGATATTTTGATTGTTCCAATAAATGTAATTCATCCACAGAAAGCAGGTTTTGTACAGTTTCTGTGGATGAACTTTCTTTGTATGTCACAAAGAAAGACCTGCCTCTCTTTAGCCTTTGCCACTCAACTGCATGTTAGGACAGATTCTCTCCGATCACTTACTGCTGCCAGGACCGGCTGTTGAACACCAGAGGGCGCTGTTGCACTTTAATCTACCCTTCAGAAGCTGTGAGGAGCTGGGCAGTGAGGGTGTGACTGCTGAAGCTACAACAAACTGACCAGCTGGCTGCTCCCGCGAACAAAGGACCTCAGAGGCTTGGCAGGAAACACACAAACATGGTATTTGGAGGGGGGAATGGGTCGGCTATAATCTGCACAAACACCGAATACTGCTGGTTCAGCAGCAAACACACTCGGTCTCGTCCACGCATACCGACCCGGTCAGCCGTTCTGTCATCATCGCCTGCAATGACTCAGTTCCTACAGCCGCTCCACCCTATGCTCTGCTTTTCACCCACGACCTTCATCATACATGCTGGTCACTGACAGAACAGCTGGATGGACAAGACTTAAGATGCTCCTGGTTGAATTCTTTCCATCCTGCTGGTTGTATTCGTACTGCACAACCATAAACCTTTGCAAATGTTATGCAGCTAATAAGTCAAGTTGGGTCTTGATTTGAACTTAACTTCATTTCATCTGATCAGCTGAATGGAACAAAAATAAAGTCCCGTTTGGGGTCTGGAACAGATGTTTACCTGTTTCACATCATTGCACTTTCACTCCACTCAGGATGAAATACTCATTTAAGCCTGGGAGCAGCTGGGGTCCACACCCACAGACAATGTTATCACGAGAAACACCAGATTAAAAGAATTTCATAAACAAGCATGAAACAATCAGGACCTGGATGTAGGTGCTTTTCACAGAGGCTCTACATTGTTGTCTCTAGTAATTACAATTCTTGCTGATTGCTCATCTGAGAAAATATTAAATTTCTAAATTTCCAAATGATTTAAAATTAGAAATAAATAGACTGCTTAAAATTCCTGAAATCTCATCTCCAGTGCATGGGGGGGATGTGGAAGTGAAGTTTTCAGAAACAATATTGAACCGTTTTTAAGTTATGCCACAGAAACCCTCATCTGAGTCTAATCCTATCATGGAATGACCTTAAATAAAACCATGGAAACAAAAAACTATTAAAAAACTGAAACTATTTCAAGTTCAAATAGCAGAAGGCCTCACTTCAGTAACTGTTTGTTTTGTAGAAAGTTTGACAAAAGAATAAAGAACAATTTTGAAGCTGTGCTCCAGAAACCTTAATCTGATACTCACAACTCACAGAACCAGCCAAAGTGCAAATTGTAACGATGGAAACAGAAAAAAATACAAAACATTCAAGTTCCTAAATACCAAAAGGCACTAATTTAGTAGAACGTTGTTGTACCTAGGAAGTTTCATCCAAAAATACTACAGCTTTTTAACTAATGGCTCAGAAACTCTTGTATTAGGTAAATCCTACCCATAGAACGAGCTGAAGGTCAAACTGTATCAATAAATACAGATTCAGATCATATTTGAGATTTCCTCTGAAAGCCAAACCAACTACCAGAATGAGCCTAAGTTCATCTGTGACTATGGAAACAGATACATAAAACTGACACATATAATGAAATAGGTAATGGCACCACTTCACTAAGTTGTCGTGTGTAGAAGGTTTTGTGAAAAAATATTGACTAGGATTTCAGCTATGCTCCAGAAACAAAGTTTGATGGACATGTGGACGGAATCTTTTACTTAATAATAAGGAGGTAATCCTCCTCCTCATCAGTCTGTGAGTGGTGAGTAAAAAACAAACAGGTTGGTCTTTGTGTTGAGTTTCGTGTTGATTTTTGACTTTTGACTGAAATCAACTCCGTCTCTTTACCTGGAGAGCCTTGCAGTGAAGGGTGAACCCAGACGTAAACGTCCCCTGCAGGAGGCCCATGGAGTCAGTGTTGAGGAGCAGAGGAGTCACCAGCGTGACGTACTTTGCTCCAGTCCAGGGCTTTAGCAGGTTCATCGCCCACTGTTCTGTGTCCCCACCCACGGCGTCCAGAATCACATCAAACCTGAAGGCACAAATACAAACCGTCAAATATGAAAAAGTCTGAAAAACCATATGTCTTAACAAGATGGTTATAATAAGAGGAATTAATGTTTCATCATCTCAAGTTAGTTTATTTGGGACATATAAGTGTTTTGTTTTCAAGCTGAGGTCAAGATTTGGTTTTATGGGCCAGAAGGAGAGAGTCAAGTTCACTTTGGCCATGAGCCCTAGTTTTCATGGAAACTAGAAAGCAAGAAAGCAAGAAAGAAAGAAAGAGAGAGAGAGAGAGAGAGAGAGAGAGAGAGAGAGAAATGAAAGAACGATCAATACAACAATTGATACAGAACAACAAAAAGACGGAAAGAATAGTACATAGAACTACAGTACGATGGAACGACAGAGCGATAACGACAGAGTGATACATCAGTACGATAGAGTGTAAGTACAATAGGTCAGTACGATGGAACGACAGAAATGATAAAGCAACAGAGCAGTAGTGCGGCGGTACGATGGAATGACAGTACTGTAGAACAACAGAACAATAGAATGACAAAAGAATAGATAAAATGATAGAATGACAGAAGAATTGATGGATAGAATAGATAAAATCGAGAACGATAGATAAAACGATACATGGGGGTGTTTCATACACACTGAGTCCGCGTCAAAGGCAGGTAGAAAACAGAAACATTCAACTCTGATCCCGAATATCTAAATCAAAACAACAACGTTAAACACAACTAGTTACTATTTGATTTGATAGTCAGGTCACTTTTAAAAGCACACTTTTCAGGGCAGAGAAACTTACTTCTCCATTATCTCCATCTGCTCAGCAGCATCTCCTGCTGTGTAGTCCACCACCTCGTCGGCACCCAGCCCTCTAACGAGGCCTTCAGCGTTCTGAGAGCAGGTCACCGTTACGTGGGCGCCCCAGGCCTTTAATAACTGGCAGCATGCAGAGGAAGAACGGCGTATGTAGAAACACACAAACGCAGCGAATGTGCTCAGATTCAAAGAGGAGGGCAACATACCAGCTGGCGCAGTCTGGCCTTACCTGAATAGAAAACGTTCCCACGCCTCCCGAACCTCCGATGATCAAAACTCTAGGAGGAGAGAAACCAGCCGGAGGGTCATTCCGTCACTGCGCCTTATTTAAGCAAAGATACTAAAAGAGTAAATACACTTGCTGTTTGTGATGACAGCGTAGGCCTAGTTCTTTTTTTAAAATGTATACCAATTGACTGAACCTGTTGGAAACACTTCTATGTTTTGTTTGAGGTATGTTATGCTAAAAAACAACAACTAGATATCACTGTGTCTCAGAAAAGCCACAAAAATATCACTTGAGACATTTTGGTCCTGTGTGGTGAAAAATTCCAGAAGCGGGGATTTTGTTTTGGGCATATTATAGCATACGATGTAATCAGATAAATCAAACCAAAAAAGTAAAATAATGTTCTAAAAAACATGCTTTTTTTAAACAGTTTAAGTAGTAACAGTGAGCTAGTCTAATTAATAAAATAAAATACAAATACAAAAGTCCTGCATTTCATGTGGATGCGTTAAATGTTATTATATCATGAGATATTTTCACAAGTATGATTTTTTTCAGTTTGAAAATATGTTTGACCAAAGGATTTGTAAAATTAAATAAAAACATTGTCGTTTGTCTAAATGAATAAATATCCCCAATGAAATAAAAATGATTTCATAATTCATAAATCCATTTTTCAATTGGGTTTGTCTTAGTGAGGACGTTAAAGAGCCAATGTTAAAATAAAAATAACAGTATTTTTTTATGAGAATTGATGTGACTGCTTGAGTGAAAGGTTGAAAGATTAGTAATCAAAAACATGGTTATCTTTTATTGCCAAGTTAAACAGAGGCTTAATCATCAAATGTGAAAGTAATCTATTGATTAATCAAAGAGATAGAAGAAAAAAAAGCCTTACAGTACGAATCAAAAAGAAGTTAAGATTAATTGATTAAAAAAAATTGTGGGTAGCAGTCTTAGACTTAATAATACTAAGATGAGAGTTGTGCTTTACCTTTTATTTAAGGAGCTGTCTCGACAGAGACCGCCTGCATTGACGAGGGCAGACAAAGCCGTGTTGGCCACGTAGGGGATGGACGCTGCTTCGACGTGACTCAAAGATTGTGGCTTGTGGGAAACCTGCAAAGAAAAAACATCCCCACAGTCAGTGTCAGAACTTAACTATCCACACGTCTAATAAGCAGCATTGTTAAAGAACAGAATGAATAAATTAGATATAATCAACAATAAAACAAGAGTTTGGGCTAATTGTTGAGTTCCTGTAATTGCTGCCTTTGAAGCAAACAATATTAATCTTAATGATTCTTCATGCTGCAGGATTACGTAAGATGGAGCACTTCTTCTAAACTTGGATTTCAGCAGCTCAACAAACCAGTCCAGAGCTCTAAATCTAAGTTAGACGAGAGCTGAATAATAAACCCTTACAGTTTAATTGATAATAATGTGATGATATTATGCTCCAACTCTACGAGGTCTGAGGCTCACCTCATACTCTGACAGAGTCACAAATTCTGCCAGACTGCCTTGTTTCCACGGGGGAACAGCGGCCCACACCTGGGGGACAAAAAGGACAAACATCCATTCTTCAGGCTGAACACAACTCCATTAGTAATCCCTAACATTGGATATTTGTATTGTTCACATCATTAGTCATATTTGTGGAAATTGTGTTTTACCAGTTTGTGGTTTATGTTGAATTTGTGTTGTTAGTCATTTGTCTGGAGGGAGACAGTAATGTAGATATGTGGGAAACGGCACTGCAGACATCTCAAATTATGATGAATTGTACTTTTGTGATCACTGAGCAGAAAGAAATGTCTTTCTTCCAAGAAAATGTCTGACTGACCAGATTACTAGTTACATACATTAGGGGCGCGCAAAGATTACACAAACATGTGAAAAACACGAAAGCAATCAGAGAGCTCCACTGCCAACTCCAGAAAATAGTTTCCACCCATGACAAAAGGAAATCCTGTAACAATCCGCAGGGTGATAACAACGTGTCCTCAGGCCATATCGAATCATGCATTAATCTGAAATAGTTTATAATATATCACCAATGGGGATCCATAACCACTTTTGTCAAGATATAGCTTTCACAAATACATTAAATACATCTATGAACTATGAATATGCTTTCCGTCTATACCTTCCTGTAACCCAATAAATCCTAACCACGATAAAATATATTTTTAAATCTCCCAAATACAATAATCAGCCATAACATTATAACCGTTAAAGGTGAAGTCAGAATAACATTGAGTACCTTGTTACAATAGAGGCAATTGTACATAGTGCTGGGACTTCTTTAATTGTCTGTGCCTGGCTATATTTATTTTGACTGGCCATTCTTTTAGGGCTTTTTTTTTTTTTTAAAGGACGTGTGTGGAAGAAAAAGTAAAAAAGTGATCCAGAGTCCAACCCTTTACCTTGATTGTCACAAAATGTAATCAAAACAACCTTGGCAAAATGTCATTCAGTTCATCTGTTTAAGATATCTTTTGGCCAACCAAGCATTTAAACAAACACATAACCAGTTCCATCTATTATTCGAAGATAATAACATTAAGCTACTTTTCACTTGAGATTATGAAACCTATCATTGAAGTCAGGACCCAAACATTAGGTTGCAAATTGTATGGAAATGATGTTATTATATTCCTGCTGCCAACCACTGGGGCCAAGACAGTATTTCTTGCTCATATGTGACCCAGGTGTGTATGTGTGTGTTTGTGTATGCGTGTGTCAGCAGTCAGAGCAACAAGTATAATCGGTCAGATGAACCGGATCAACAATTAGATCAGAATTCGTGCACTGTTGGTCAAAGTTAAATCACAGCAATGACAACTGGGAGACAAGTGGTTGCAAATTTAACACATGAAAGGGGACATGCTACGATTTTCAAATGAAAATGCAAAACATGAATACCTGCTCCACTAATGTATTGATGCTGATAATGCGCGAGCATATTAATGACATTTTCGATTGTTTGTTAGCATTCTTGTTGTAAATATGATGTCATGGTACAGATCTGTTGCCACTGATGTCAGACAGGGATCATATACAAGAATGAATATGAACAGTCGCAGCAAAAATATCAATTCTGACAGAAATATGACCTAGTCTTTTATCAAAAGCCTCAGTTTCCTGTGAACTAATTTGGCAGGATTAAAAACGACAAACCACCATTGGTGTCTGGTAATGTTATCAATGCACTGTTTGAAATGGTTTTTGTAGAGGATGTACTACATAAGAGTGGTAAAATAAGATAATGTGGACAAAGTACAGCTCCTACCTCATCTCCTGGAGCAAAATAGGTTACTTCAGATCCACAGTTCACCACAACACCAGACACATCACGACCCAGAATTAGAGGAAACTCAGTGTCACTGTCCATCAAAGTCATTGGAGCCTTTCTCAATTTAAGCAATCTAGCTCCATATCCACCTGGAACAGATAAATCGAGCACTGTTGTTAAAAAAAATACAAACACTACATATCTTTGATCATATTGTTTACAACGCCTTTGCCAACACTTACCCCTCATAGATACATCAAGAGGGTTGAGACTGACCGCATGGACTTTAATCATCACCTCAGTCGGGTGGGAGACCGTGGGGGCCGTCATTTCTTCTGTGTACTTCAGGACCTCATTAGTGCCATACCGATTAATGGCCCACGCTGACATGTAGCTTTGTGGTCTTGAAGGTGAAGTACAGAGACTTCTCCTCAAGCACACACTCCCACCTAAATTGGCTAGTGTTTTGGTCAAGCCTGCTTTTTTGATCAAACATAAGAGCCCGGCGGACGTCATAGTTGTGACAGAGCTAACTTAAATCACTTATCTGAAGCAGTACAGGGTCAGGCTTTGAGTGAAAATGTCATTTGGTAGAACACTTGGAGATGATAACAGATTTAGCTTGCTAGCAGCTACAAGGATCGTATAAGCGTGTCCGCGCTGGAGGGTGAAAAATAAATATGCATAATAAATTAAATAAGGTAGCGTTAAAGCTATTTTAAACGTTAAGTGAATTTTCAAACTTCATAACAGACGAAAATAAGAAACATGTTTTCAAAATGAAACCGTTGACACACCCCTCCCCGGCTAGATGGATACATAACATCACCTCTGAATTTACAACGGAAGCCAATCAGCACAGTCGAACAAAAGATTCTAACCAATCAAATTAGAGATTGGTTGTGAGGTCATCTCAAGATGCTTTTTAAAAAAAACTTTATTGCTCTATACACCAGATTACAAAACCAAGATTTGATGAGCAGACACTTATTAAATTAACGTGACAGGTCAGGGGGTTACCTCTTATAAAATCATATAACAAATCCTAAATTCATACAATACATACACACCGCTAAGAAACAAACAAAAAATACACAGTCATATCAAGGAAAAAGAAGCATAAGTAAATTTAAAAAAAAATTAAATACAGAGGGAAAGTGAACTCACTTAAGGCACACAATACTTAATATTAATATTTAAGATCGGTAACAAAATTCACACTGGCTCAGACACTCAGATACACATAATAAATCAATCAATCAATCACTCAATAGATAAATAAATAAATACATTTATGTACATAAATACTTAATATACATATATAAACGTATCATTGTATTGTAATAAAATAACAAAAACATCAAACAAAGCTCAACCCCAATAGGAAAAAAATATCTCTTAGTCCTTAAACATGAAAAAACATTTTGTAGCAATAATAATCTTTTACCATAAAGACGCGAGTGTGCATGAAAAAATTATAAACTAATATACTTAGGTGGCTCAATCAACAGTCAAGTGGTTGCTGAGTGCTCCATCAGCTGGAGACGTATGGCCGAAACACAAGCCCGTGTAGCCAAGATTAATGGACAGAGCCAAGATCAGAGAATAAAACCAAAGACGAGTTGAAAGAAAACATGATCTGTTTGTGCACAAGGTGCTTTGTTTTAATGTTAACATACTGCTTCATGGTTACAACATGACTTTGTCATCTCTTTGAGATTCATTTAAGAAGCTATCTTGATAAACAGAAGGCTGCTTGTCGCTGAGATGCAGGTCACGTAACATGGTGTCATCCTAATTATGGGCTGATGAAATGATTACCTAAAACAAATCACACTTGTCTCATGCAAATGACATAATCTGCAAGAAGGATGGAGGTTCTCTCCAAAGTGAAAGGGGTGAGTAAAGGGGGGCAATGTGGCTGTGTGATCGTGATTCAGCAAGAAACCAGGCAACAAACAGCACTTTCATTATGATCAATGCTCCCAGGGGCACGAGGAAATTGGTTGCTTTGTCTATGCTTGCTCATTACAGAGAGTCTGCCTAATAAAGTCTATCCATGGTCACTTCTTTGTGACCATGAGAATGATCTGCAATTTTTCAAACAGAACCCTAATAGAGATGGCCACTAGTGAAATGATTACCTAAAACAAAAAAAGGCAGCAAGATTGGCAGCAAAAACAAGATTGGGTCAGACTATAAATATCTAAAATTGGTGTCATCAGGAGAGGCATTTTCTCCCAGAAAAACAAAACTCATTTAGGTTTCCTTTCCATCTCGGGACCGGTGGCTCAAATAGTCTACTTTATTTTTGGAAATTTTATTAAAACCAATGCCAGCCTCTGACAAAGGAGACTTTCCCCACAGATCTCGTCCTTTCATCTATCTCTACAAAGACATCTTCTATATGGGTATTCCATCCATTCATGGGTTCATTGATTTCCTATCTTTCACAATCATCCTTTTCCCTTAAACTTCTTCACAGAGTCAAACAAACCAATTAGCAGACAAATCTCTAGATACCCAACACGCCAGTGAACCAGCGGCGAGGTGGGGGCACCGATGGCGACTCACTGCTCAGATAATGATCACACCCGGCTTGTTTATTATTTGAATCTTCTGAGCCATAACAGATGGAAAGAAAGGAGGACTGTGCAGAACTGCCACATCGCTCCAGCTTGGCTCTAAGACGATATTTTTAGAAGGAACAATTGGTTTGTCTCCTTGGTAACTGCCCCCCTCTTTTCCAGAATAGGTCAAACTCAAGTGCAGTGGATGCTGACCAACATGGTGAGAAATCTAACGGATACCCAAAGGCTTCTTCATGTACTGCTTGCAATACCCGCTGTGTTCTAATTGGTGATAAATTAGATTAAAGGACAATGTCTGAGGAGAAGGTGTTTTTAATGAGCTCTATCTCACACAGCAGATGCAGATGGAACACTTTTTATTTACCAATGCAAAGAGCCTGATGGAGCTAAATGAACAAGAGCGTAATTACCAAATGCAAAAATGCAGAAGATTATATGTGATGTTTATGTTTAGATGTGAATGGTTTTATTTTGAAAATCATGCTATTAAAATGTACAGAATACAAAATATTGGAACTCGTGGCCTGAAGATTTGCAGAGTCAGTTAACATCATTTAAAAAACATGCCAAAAGATTTATTTTTGCAATTCTTTTTTATTTATGCAAACATTTTATTTTCAAACTAGATCCACATTGTCGTCCCCACACCAATGGTTTATCCTCGAAAAGTCCCCAATCCCCTGCTTTTACAAACAATCCCCCTGTTTGAATATTGGAAAATCTGTGTTTTTCATAAAGTTTTAAAGAGTTTAGAGAGTTTAAAATTATTATAAGTTTATGCTTTTGAAAAATATTTATAAGCTTAGGAACAAGTTCTTCTGAAAACTTCTTCTTGGAGAATATTGATCTAGTTCTTCCAATGGCTTCGAAGTCACTGCAATATGAATTTTAAAAAGACTGAATTTAAAGCACATAAAAAAAATATTGACACGTCTGTGGACAGAAAAATTTAAATGTACACATAACCTATTATATAGTAATATAGATTGATGTTTCGGTTCATAAAGACTATTTCCAATTAGATCACTGCTCATGTAAACAGTCAATACCAGAATATCCTTTTGGAAATCCTTTTCATTCTGAAAAGCAGAATGTGTCCATATAAACCCACCTGTGAGGCTGACAGCTTCCTTCACCAAACCTTAAACCTAAAAGACAAACCCGATCCTCAGCCTAATCTGAGTCTGAACCTGGTTCTTACATATTTTAACCATTAAATGCTCATAAGGGAATGGCAAGGATACTTTTTTTGTCAGACAAGTGTCAGCTAAAATCATTTTGGTAGGACAAAAACACTTTTATAAAGACAAATAATACAACACACTGCCATTATTGTCAGATTTATAAAAAACTTTAGGGCTACGATTGGAGGAGAAATTTCAGGAAAGTGTGGACAATGTATAAATGAAGACTGCGGAGCCTCTTGTTGAGCTAGACTTTAGAAAGGGATGACAAATAAGCAATATCGAATCTTTTGACTGACCCCATAAAATAGTTTGGTGTTGATATGTAGCACCTATTTCACAAACTTTAACCCATTTTATATTGAGATGGTGTAAAAACTACTGAACTACGCTTGTTTGTTTGATAGTAAAGAGTTGGATGAAAATGATATGCCCTTAACCATCAGCTAAGACGCTAAAGCTAAGCAGCTTAGTTAACTTTTTCACTCAAGAAACAGAGGTTGGCTAGTTGTTACATTTACTTGAATGTAACATGTATTTTGCATGAAATGCTGAAGGTAGCATAGTTGCCTCAAAGTAAGAAGGTTCCCGGTTCAAATCCACCTCTGCCTTTGGGGCCTTCCTGTGTGGAGTTTGCATGTTCTCCATGTCTGTGGGCTCCTCCCACAGTCCAACAACATGTTTATAACTAATTGAAGTAAACCAATTGAATTCACAAATTAAAATTGTGAATAAGTACGTGGATGGTGGTCCACTCATTCACAATGGTTCTCTGATGACTTGGCAGCTTGTCAAAGGTGTACTCCGTTTTTCTCCCAATGTAAACTGGGATAGGCCCCAGCCCACTGAAACCCTGAGCAGGATAAGTGATTATACACTCACTCACTTATAAGGGAGTTATTTTTTTTGAATGGTGGCTCTGACCAAAAGAAAGGAGGCAGAGCTGGAGGTGGCAGAGTTGAAGATGTTCTTTGGGAGTGACGAGGATGGACAGGATTAGAAACGAGCACATCAGAGGGACATCCCAGATTAGACGTCATGGACACAAAGTAAGAGAGGCCAGATTGAGATGGTTTGAAAAGGAGAGATGGTGGATTTATTGGGAGAAGAATGCTGGAGATAGAGAAGTCAGGCAGGAGAAAGGGGGGGGGGGGGGGCAAAGAGGAGGTTCCTGGGTGGGGGGAGAGGGGACCGGGAGTTTGTTGGTGGAACAGAAGACGATTCAGAG